>JAHUUD020000007.1:3982500-4202129 GCA_020010945.3 Muscidifurax raptorellus
GCAGAGCAACAACACCGCGGTGGTCATCACTGGACTGCACTACACTCAAGAGAGTTCACTCAACCTCCTGGCTTTCTCAGTGCTTTCAGCCCTTGATCCCACCCTCATTAAGAGGGATATCGTTGCCACTAGGATCATGGGAAGACTTAACGCAGTCAACAACACCTCGGCAGCTGACAGCAGACTTCCACCTATCGCTGTCACTTTGTCTTCCCATGCCCTTGTACGTTCCACCTTGGCGGCGAAAATAAAGAAGGGTAAGCTCCACACATCAGAGCTTAATGCCAATCTACTGGAGGAAGCCAAGGCCTTAGCCCCAGACCATCAGGGTCTCATCAACATCAACGAGCTGCTTCCCCCAGAAATGCATAAACTTCGTGTTAGGACCAGGCTGGAGGCCAGGAGGAGACAAGGGTGCAGATCCTACGTGAGAGACGGGAGAATCTTCATCCGCACTGCTGAAGATAAGGAGCGAGCCACCATCATCACCAGCGATGAGTAACTGACTAATTTTTTAGCCAGGAGGCCCCTGATCAACAGCAGCAGCAGCGTCAACTACAAACGATACACCTCATTCCACCTACACCACCATCATCTTCATTTTCGCTCACCTCATCTTCATCCGTTTCCAAGGCAACTCTGTCCGACGGTCTAAGGGTCTGCCATTTCAATGCAAACTCTCTAACGGGTCACATTGAGGCGGTAAGGCTCTTTTTGTCCACTCGTCCCCTTTATCACGTAATAGCTGTAACTGAGACCTGGCTGGACGACAAGGTACAAACAATACCTCTACTCGACTACTACATACTTCTCAGACCGGACCGGAACAGAAACGGTGGAGGTGTGGCCCTCTACATACATCTCTCACTAACGGCTACAGTTCTGACATCATCTGACGCTGACTGGTTGGGTAAGCCAGGGAAGCCAGAGTATCTCTTCTGCGAGATCACCGCAAAAGAGGTCTCTCCTATCTTTGTGGGAGTTGTGTATCGTCCACCCCATGCACCATTCATTCAAGGTAATGACTTCATTGAAAAGCTCACGACACACATGCACAATTACTCCACAAAGACAATTATGGGGGATTTCAATTCGGACCAACTCTCTAGATCTGAAGATGCCAAATTCATCAAGGCCTTCGTAGAGGAGAACTCTCTTCAGTCGGTTCCTTATGGTGCAACACATCATAGACTGGGATCTGACACCTGGCTTGACCTCTGCTTAACCCGTTAAGCCCGATAATGCCCCTCCCGGTACACCGCTTTTTCAGCAATTATAACTCATGCAATTCAACGTATAAAAAATTTAAAGATATACTATTTTGAAGCTTAAGATCTCTCCTTTCCAATAATGTGCAGATAAATGCGATAAAAAGTTGTTAATCATTCAAAAATATTGTTTAAATGAAAAAAACATGATTTAAAAAAAAAAATTTTTTATAAAATCGAGATTCCCGAATGGTTTTTGGTTTGCAATCCACTCGGAACCTTAATAACTGGTGGCATAAATGTCTAAGCTTTCGAAATATATAGTTTTCAGATCGATTTTTCATCTTCGTGTGCTCAAAATGGCGTGTTAATGACTATATTTTTGCCAAGACATCCATGAATTTTTTTCTTGAAAAGTATGGACTTTTCGAGAAACTCATAAAGAAGAAAAAGTTCTTAGAATGATTCATAGAATACATCTGAATTTTTTCAACAAGTTTCGAGCGATTTTTTTGATTTTGCAAATTGTCAAATTTTGAAAAGTTAAAAAATTGCTCGGAATATTCTGAAAAAATTCAGGTGAATTCTTTGCTCGATTCTAAGACCTTTTTATACCTGATAATTTTCCGTTTTAGTTCATTGTTCTCAAGGGAAAAATTCTCAAATGTCAAAATAATTGCCGGACATATAATTTATATACATCCGTAGATCGATCGCCTATCCGACGCAAACGGAGTTTACGTTGCCCGACTATCACCAACGTGGAGGTCGACGAATATAGATAGTCTTTCTTCATTTTTTTTATACTTTTTTTATTTTTATATTTTTTTTTTTAGTTTTTATTTTTTTTATTTTTTTTTACTTTTTTTATTTTTATTTTTTTTACTTTTGATTAATTTGGAATTGAAAAATTCATTCTCTTACTTTTTCTGCGTGTAATTGTGAAAAACAGTGTACACAGTAATATTTTTCGTAATCAATGCAGTATCTAGTAGTCCTAAGACGACATCCTTCGTTTGTACATTTGATCCTTATTTTAGAATCGTACCTGTGAGATTTGAAATCACGTATTCTTGATTGCGACAAATATCTCGCACTCACTTGTTTACACATTTCACTCGTTTTCATTATTTTTTCATCTTCTTTTTTGCAAATATTTCTGATTATTACAGCGTTTGTTATTGACATTTCAATAATCCGTAAAATAATCTTGAATGGCCACTTCTTTGAAGTTATACTTGAAGAAGCTTTCTTGCATCGAAAATCATGCAGATCCACTCCTCCCATGTACTTGTTGTACAAAGAAAAAGCATAAGGATACTCTAATTTTGTTCTCCTCCCAGCAGTCCTCGAATATCTTTCCATTGGCATAAAGGGAGTGACGCCAGCTGCCGTAGAAAGAACGGAAACTTCTTTTGAGTCAATCATAACTCACTTTATTCGTACCTCGGGGTGCTTTTTTTTCAAAATCATGTTTTTGTTTCACTCTATCTTTACGGACAGTTCCTGTAGATCGTAAACCACATTTGCTCAAATGAATGACTAAATCAGGACTAGTGAAATAATTATCGAAATAAATATGATAATCAGACAATTTTCTTTTTGAAAGCTTCATCAGAAGTGGATTGACCATTTGTAATACAACTCTGGAGCCAACTGCACACGCAGATAAATTTATCCCAACGCTTGTGTCGTTTTTACCACAATATTCAAATATCGACATTGAATATATATCCATTTGTTCCACACAAGGCCCAGAGTTTGATCCCGTACCGATCAGGTTTAGAAGCCAAATATTGTCTTAGGCATGTGCGACCAAAAAATCGGACCATCATTTCGTCAATGGAAAGAGCAGTCGAAAAAAATCCGAATTGTTGAATATTTTTCCTGAATAATTCCAAGATATGACGAACTTTCCAAGCTTTATCATTATCATTTTTATCAGTCGGTTTTGAATACTTTATTTTAGATTTTATTTCACTAAACCTATCACGCGTCATCGCTGATGAAACAGCAGAGCAGTTCACGAGAGGATCAGTTTCCCAATACTCTTTTTGGTTACTTCGAATGTTGTAAGATGATAATAGCAATATACCTATGAATATGTTGAGTTCTTTTACAGATAACTTCAAATCATTTTCGTGCTTCAATGATATAATTTTTTATTCCTTCAGAGAAAAAAAGTTCGAAAAGTTCCACATGTGACATTGAAGATATTTTTCGCTTTACAGCATCAGTCAGTAATAATTGATCCGTCAAACCCGCAGGGTAAACTTTTTCTCCTTCACACCACAAAAATGTATGATTTGACTCCAACAGTTTTTGTTTTTCAGTATAACTATCGAAAATAGATCGATATGAAACATTTGGTAAACAAATTTCCGATGAAGAATTGTCATCATCAGATAAACCAGAACTGTCACTATTTGACGAACTTTCTGTATCAGAGCCAGAGTGATCTGGATTAGGTATTACAATATGCTCTTTACTTTCATTCGAATCTGATTCTTCATCAGTCAATTCACAGTACCTCTTTTTTATGGCTCTCCTTTTCGACATTTTTTTCAACGTAATGAAAAAAATCCAATTTCAATCACACGTTCCGAAGTTATAAAGCCTATATCTGGCAACCAGACTATTGTTCGTGATGATTTATGATGTTTTGTTTCAATTGATGAGAATTACTACTCAATGATTTGAAAAAGTAAAAATCCAATATTTTTCAAGAATCAATTATTCAATGGAATGAATGTTGCAAAATTTGGATTGTCAGGCCACTTACGAATGAATGACAAGCTTCTTAGACACGATCGACTATTCAGGATTTCAATCCCGTATAAATCCCATGATAACTGGATATTACCTTCTGGTATTTTTATCAACTTATGTCCTCACAAAAACCCGTCTTTTTCCAGAGTTTTTTCAATAGTATACAGACACTCCAATCGGAGCGCGGATATATAGGATTTTACATATTCGGCAATTATTTTGACATTTGAGAATTTTTCCCTTGAGAACAATGAACTAAAACGGAAAATTATCAAGTATAAAAAGGTCTTAAAATTGAACAAAAAATTCACCTGAATTTTTTCAGAATATTCCGAGCAATTTTTTAATTTTTCAAAATTTGACAATTTGCAAAATCAAAAAAATTGCTCGAAACTTGTTGAAAAAATTCAGATGTATTCTATGAATCATTCTAAGAACTTTTTCTTCTTTATGAGTTTCTCGAAAAGTCCATACTTTTTAAGAAAAAAATTCATGGATGTCTTGGCAAAAATATAGTCATTAACACGCCATTTTGAACACACGAAGATGAAAAATCGATCTGAAAACTATATATTTCGAAAGCTTAGACATTTATGCCACCAGTTATTAAGGTTCCGAGTGGATTGCAAACCAAAAACCATTCGGGAATCTCGATTTTATAAAAAATTTTTTTTTTTAAATCATGTTTTTTTCATTTAAACAATATTTTTGAATGATTAACAACTTTTTATCGCATTTATCTGCACATTATTGGAAAGGAGAGATCTTAAGCTTCAAAATAGTATATCTTTCTATTTTTTATACGTTGAATTGCATGAGTTATAATTGCCGGAAAAGCGGTGTACCGGGAGGGGCATTATCGGGCTTAACGGGTTAATAGACGAGATGATCGCCTGCTGTCGCACTGGAAAACTGACACACCATTCATAAACGGACATGACCTAATCACGGCCACTCTAGATGTACAGATACCACGCTACAACCCTAAAACTTTTACATACAGAAATTACAGAGTAATCTGTGCCGAGAGACTGAAGGCCTACCTCGGTGCATGTGACTGGTCATCGCGCGCCACTTCATCACTTGACGATTGCATGACCACCCTTAACACCAACCTGAGTAACGCCATTACTCATCTCGCCCCGTTACGGACAGTGACACCTGGACCGGAACGTCACCCGTGGTTTACCACGGCTCTTCGTGACCTCTTGAAAGAACGGAACAGACTCTACAGACGGTTTCGCAGGTCACGTCTCCCGCTGGACCTGTATTTTTACAGAATAGCGAGGGACGATGCTCATAGGCAGGTCGAGGATGCCAGGCTGAACTACTATCACACACGCCTGTCCTCCTTGACCGATGCCGGTGAGATCTGGAGAGAACTTGAGAGACTTGGAATCACCACCTCCAAAGTAAAACCACCCTCTCGTTTCTCCAGCGAAGACCTCAACGCATATTTCAGCGGCATTTCCAACGACCGACTGGCCCCCACTGTGGAGGAATACATGCAGACCCTGGAGAGTCTGAACATCCCCGAACATTTCTACTTTAGAGAGATAACGGACTCGGACGTTTTATCTGCAGTGATGTACTTTGACTCCCAGGCCACGGGTAGTGACGGCATCCCACAGGTTGTCATTTACAAAGCACTGCCGGTACTCGCTCCATTCTTATGTCGTATTTTCAACCTTTCTTTGAGCGAGTCAAGTTTCCCCTCGGACTGGAAAAAGTCACTGGTACATGCACTGAATAAAGTCAGTTCACCAACAGCCTTAACTGACTATCGTCCGATCTCTCTTCTTTGTTTCCTGTCCAAGGCGCTGGAGTGGCTAGTGCACAGACAAACCTCGGAGTATCTTGAGTCAAGACTTTTCCTTGACAACTTACAAACTGGTTTTCGCACTGGCCACAGCACACAGTCCGGCTTAATTAAGTTGACTGATGATGTCAGGCTTGGAATAAACAGAAAGAAAGTAACACTTCTACTTCTTTTTGACTTTAGTAAGGCGTTTGACACTGTGTGTCACGCCAGACTACTCAAAAAGCTAATCTTGTTCGGCTTTTCTAAGCAGGTTATCCGCTGGTTTGCCTTTTATCTCACAGGCAGAAAGCAGGCCGTCATTGGTGACAATGACGAACTCTCCACTTTTCTACCGCTAAACACGGGAGTACCACACGGGTCCGTACTGGGACCACTATTATTCGCATTGTACATCAATGACATCGGCCTCTGTTTGGACTCGGACGTATCTCATCTCATCTATGCGGATGACCTGCAAATTTACAGCCAATGCCACCTAGAGGAGCTCGATTCATGTTCCGAGAGGATGAGCGCTAATGCAGAAAGGATAATGGGCTGGGCTGCGCAAAATCATCTTAAACTGAACGTACTCAAAACTCAGGCGATCGTCCTGGGCTCCTCCTATTATATAAACGCTCTTCCTTCCACTGCTAACACCTACATTAAAATAGGAGAGGCCCGGGTTGAATATCGGTCGTCAGTGCGTAGCCTGGGGCTAGTGCTTGATTCTAAACTCACCTGGAAAGAGCACGTTACACAACTGTGTAAACGTGCACACTCGCTCATGTACAGATTGTATTTTTTTGGAAAGAGCACTGGCTTCGAGCTGCGCAAGCATTATGTGCAGGCTTTACTTTTCCCCATCATTGACTACTGTTCATTGGTATACTGTGACCTCTCACAAGAACTTGACACCAAACTACAGAGACTGGTGAACACAGGAATACGTTACATCTATGGTATAAGGAGGGACGAGCATATCGCCCCCTACAGGGGTGAGTTGCAATGGCTCACCACTGCCGGACGTAGGAAGTACTTTACGGCCTGTTTTCTAAGAAAACTCTTCAATACTGCTACTCCATCCTACATCTTGGCCGTTTTTGACTTCCACGTCGCACTACGCCCAGTGAGGGGCGAGGTGACTCCCCTGGACATCCCTGTTTTCGCCACAGAGGCGCTGAGGAATTCATTCCACGTAAGCGCCTCATATCTCTGGAACTCATTACCAGCTCATCTCCGCAACATTAGATCGTTACCTCCTTTCAAACGTCAGATCAGGCAACATTACCTTAATCTCGAGAAAATTTAAATCGAATCTAGCTTCAAATAATATTTCTCACCCCATATACAATCATGCATACCACACTCATTCAAAGCATTTGTCTCACACCATTACTCATATATGCATCCTCATTCTTCATTTTAATTTCTAAATTTTTAAGCTGTATCTTTCTACAAACACTTTTGTAAATATTTCTGTATTTTATATCTTTTAACTCTTTTTTTTGTATAACATAATGTACAGCAAATAAATCTAATCTAATCTAATCTAATCTAATCTAATCTAATCTAATCTAATCTAATCTAATCTCTCTCTCTCTCTCTCTCTCTCTCTCTCTCTCTCTCTCTCTCTCTCTCTCTCTCTGGCGTCTGGGCTGGCGAGGACACAGATGCTCCCGCTTCCCGTAGATTCTGGATGGTCCTGGCCGTGTTCTCTCTCTACTCGCGGAAGCCTTGAAGGCCGTTGGCGACGCACTCGCCAACGGAACAAGGATTCAGTCTAGGTGGTAGCGGTGACATAAGGTGTCAACGCCGATGCACTCCACACATACTATCGCACTCACTCCCGTGATGGGCACTCTCGTTTCGTCGACGTTACGTCGACGAGGTCAGAACGAGAAATACCAAAAATGCGCGCTTTCGCGAGCTGCCGCGAGACATGCTCAAGTGGATCTCGCGGGCCCGCTCATGTAAGAGCTACGCCGATTGGCTCGCGGTCCGCGCTAGCCGTTAAGCCTCGGTTTCTCACTGTTTACGTATATTAAACAATCATACTGATAAATAACTATCAAAAGATTGGGACCACTGATCTGTAGATAAGAATTTTGGATAAGGCAACTTTTATAGTTTATTGTTTAGTATAAATACCGTCCAACATTTTTCAGTCATATTTTTTACATTTACATACCGAAGATTATAAATATATTAATAATTACTTAAAAGGCATCCGCAAGCCATAAGAATTATCTTTTTACTGTACTGATAACATGTACGCTATTTCAAACTAAAACATATTGAAGATACAATATCAACTTATCATACATCGCAAGTCATTGTAATATTTTGAATATTACCTTATTAGATTGTATAAATTCATCTCTAGATTCATATTATAGTATCCAAGAATGCCAACCAATACTCCAAGAGAGCACAAATCCGGCTGCAAGATCATCAAGAAGCTAGCGGCACCGACCAAGACTGCCCGAAAGTGAAAATAGAGTTCCGGGCTATTTCCAGGTGGCTGTGGTAGCTAAAAACGCCAAACAGCTCCGTCAGAAAGTTCTAATATAGTTCTAGGGTTGTCACCGGGTGATTAAATCATTCACAGACGCTAAGCAGCACGGCTACATAACATAAATCCAGATTTAGGGTCGTATTAAGACTGCTAAATTATCCAGAAACAACAATTAGCAACACCAGAGAGCATTGATCAAGCCCAGAAAAATTTTAAGGTGATCAAGGAAGCCAGTTGTGCTAACTAGCACCATCAAACAGCAATAACAACATTGCTTTGGCAGTGCGAATGAGCTCCGGGGATGTCTGTACATGGTCGAGTTGGCAGCGATAAAAAGTGAATAATCTCTGACGTCTGACAGCAACGTCACATAGCTAACAGTGGAAGGCAACGCAATTACAACACTAATTGGACTCTAAAAATAAATCACACAGTGACATAGTCACCGATTTCCCTGTACATAGCACAATAAATATTCGTATTAAATATATCGCCAACATGGCGGGGGACGGAGGTGTGGCGGGGGCTTGATCTGCTTGAAGAAAAGTACTACGACGCTAGAAGAAACGTTACTAAGGTTATTTGTGTGATTTGTTGTGATTTTGTTTGTGATTTTGAAAGTATATCATGAAGCGTATTTTAAAAAGTTAAAAAATGCAACTAGGACCTCAATTAAAAGTTACAATGTGTGTAGTGAACCAGCAAGAAAAATGATAGCTCAAGTAAAATTATTGGAAAAAGAAAAAGCTCAAAAAGAAATTGTTAATAATGTGTCAACTTATGTTAGAAATGAAAATCTGGAATAAACTTACAATAGTGGGTGAAGAAGAAGACGAATACACTGTCATGAAAAGTGAAATTATCCTACTAAGCCAGCTACTGAAAGAAGTTGAAGGTAAAAATGATATTTTAAAATTACTATTAGAAGAAAAAAGTAAAACGATTGCAGCACTTAAACAAAAGTGTTTTAATACAAGCATAATATATGCTCAGGCAACAAGAAATACAAAATTGATAAACGAAAATACATAATCGGCGATTGTAACAGCTAAAACACATAAAGACAAAGAAAAAATCAACAATATAGTAATTAAAATATTATTAAATGCCGTAATAGTATCAATAAATAAACTTCATCAAACAAAAAATGGTTCAGTTAAAATCAAATGTACAAATAAAGATGACGTGGTGAAATTGAACAACTGTCGGACGAAATCGGTTCTGATTACATGGTAAAGCAGGAAGAAATACTAAACCCAAGACTCAAAATAGTAGGAATTGACAATAACATTAAACCTGAAGAACTAGAAATGGCCATCAGAGAAAGCAACTATGTAGACAACGAATCTTACTGCAATATCGAGTAAATATTTACAAACAACAGAACCAACACATGAACCGCTATTATAAGTGTAAGTTATACATATTCCAGCTAAAGTATATTCTCATTTACGCGCGAACGATTCGAAGATTTATATTGGCCATTAATGTTTACGTGCCTACGATGATTTAAATATAATGCCATGTTATAATTGTGGTAGACTAGGTCATAGCAATCAAGAAACGAAGCAGTATGTTTGAGATGTGATGGTAAACATCAAACGATAAATTGTGATGGAAAATCTCCAAAAGTGTAAATTGTTATTTTGGTCTAGAGAAAGTTAAGGATAACATCAATGTTAATCATATTGCAACAGACACTGAAAACTGTTAACACCTAAAAATTATGATCAAGAAGAAAATCAATAATATTGATTACCCAACCGAACTAAAAATTCAAAGGTTTCTAAGGTATAAAGGACATTATATTGAGTGATGCAGAGGTAATAAAGGAAACTGCTAATCGACTGGGTATGACGAAGTTGGCTCGTCCTGACTGGCACTGACTGTCCTGAGGACACCAATTTTCCCGGCGACGGAATCACCTCGCGAGAGTGAAAGTCTGAGCCGCGGCGTTTGAATCAGGTTTTATTTCGGTGTATATATGGATAACATTTTTTGGAACTATGCATATATATATATACATATATATATATATATATATATATATATATATATATACATATAAGTAGCAGCACCGTGGGTTTATAACATCCACAATGGGTCTAAGACATTTACGACCGTATAGAAACCGTCATCTTGATTGCCTGTACATCTGTCGCGCAGATATCGTCGCATGGGTTTTTCCCAAATGAAACTTGCAATAAAGATCGATAGGTGCACCTATGGCTCAAAAACTAAAACAATACTACGTACCGTACAATAGTATGTACCGTAATTAAGCACGAAGCGCTGATGATGACGACGCTCATGCTTCGAACTCTTTTATTGCTGTAAGCCCAGGGACACGACTACACGCATGCTCTCATTTATGGAACTATCCTTACCTTCTTTAATGACTTTATTGACGAAACCTTTCCCACATCCCTTTCTTTCCTGAATTACCTCTCGAAAAGTACACTCTCCTTCACCCCTTTTCAATCCTACCCAAAATGAACCTGGACCAATGACAAACCTTGTTGCAAATTTTAGAAAAACTCACACATTCTCCCTTCCCTGTCATCCTTCTCGACCACCGGACACAACGACGCTCTGACGAGCCCTGACAAATTTTTTATATGGGTTTAAATATTAGAAACATTAAGTAAAATTTGTGTGTTCAAGATTATCAATGATGAAGTGTAGAAGTGATGATCTTGAAAGATATTCCCAACTCAGTGTTCGACTTAGTCGCAGGCAGTATTCATCCTTATAGTGCCTTATATGCAGTGTATTCGTGCAAGATATTTAACTTGCAGTGAAGATGCTTATTTTATTATGTAGAAACAGGCTAGCGTAACAATTTTTGCTTGTCTGTCTTTGCTTACTGACCCACATCCAAACCCCATGGCTCCGAGGGCAAAATTTACACATGGATATTGATATGAAAATCTAAACTACAGCACTTGAGATAAAGACAAGGGCATAAATTATTTTAACAGCTTGAAATAAATCATCATGCAACATTTTAGCCCTCTAAGTATGATAGATTTTAATTGAGATCAAAAAGAAAAATTTAAAAAAGTAATCGTACAATCATTGAGAAGTTCATTTAGGTCTCGATTAAAATCTATCATACTTAGAGGGCTGAAATGTTGCATGGTGATTTATTTCAAGCTGTTAAAATAATTTATGCACTTGTCTTTATCTCAACTGCTATAGTTTAGATTTTCATATCAACACCCATGTGTAAATTTTGCCCCCGGGGCCATGGGGTTCGATGTGGATCAGCCAGCAAAGACAGACCAGCAAAAATTGTTACGCTAGCCTGATTCTACATGATAAAATAAGTATCTACATTCTACACTACATGTCAAACATTTTCCATGTATATACTGCATATAAGGCACTATAAGAATGAATATTGCCTGCAAATTGACTCGAACACTGAGTTGGGAATATATGTCAAGCTCATCACTTTTACATTTCATCATTGATAATCTTGAACACACAAATTTTACTTAATGTTTCTAATATCTAAACCTACATAAAAAGTGTACTTTTCAGTGTGAGTGTTGAGAGTGGTCATGTTTGTACATATGCATAAATATGTGCAAGGTTAGCTTGCAATGTATAAAAAGTTCGCCATAATTTTATGGCATATTATGCCCACTTACCATCGCCTGTTAACAGGGACATATGGCCACGATGTGCCACATGATCTGACTACTAGGCATAGAATTTGATATCTCCTAGCCATATCAGCCTCAATTTCCTACGATGGTTTAGGTAGTTCGCACTTGGATTTTGGTGTCTAGGTGTCAAAATGCCATGGTCAAAATGTTCTAAAAATGCTTATATTTTATTTTTAAGAGAAATATGAAATACTAAAAAAAATTACTAAAAAGGACTGAGATCTCTAAAAAAACAAATAACTGTTTAAAAAGTAAAAGGTTAGGCGAGTTTGATATATTCCGCAACGAAATAACAGATAAAAAAGTACTGAGATCAATCAACCAAAGTTAAGTTTATTATATTGAATAATAAAGCAACGAAATTTTGTTTAGGCAATAAAGGGCTTACTTAAATTAAAGTTAAGTTATATAATGATCAGTGAGGAACAAATCTCATTATACTTACTAGGCAACTTGCCATGACCGTTTCATTTTGTTCATAAGTGAATAATTAAACTTTTCTTTTCATGTATTAGAACATCATAATAACACCATAAGTACAATAAAACGGTTATGGCAAGTTGCGTAGTAAGTATATTGAGATTTATTCCTAATTATTCATTATATAACTTAACTTTAAGTTAAGTAATCCCTTTATTGACTAAACAAAATTTCGTTACTTCATTATAATTCAATATAATAAACTTGACTTTGATTGATTTCAGTTCTTTTTTATCTGTTATTTCATTGCGGAATATATCAAACTCAGTAGATAGGCTATAGGCATTCTGGAACATAGGCATTCTGGAACAATGGGTATGGGGGAAGGGGTGTTCCAGAATGCCTACATGTGTATAAGGATAGGGATTCTCCCTCCAGAGTTGGAAAAGAGGTGCAAGAGAGGATGAAAAATGGGGAAGAGTCCCTTCCCATGAGTGTTCCAGAATGCCTACATGTGTATAAGGATAGGAGCCCTCTCTCCCTTTCCCCTTCCCATGAGTGTTCCAGAATGCCTACATGTGTATAAGGATATGAGCCCTCTCTCCCTTTCCCCTTCCCAGTAGTGTGCCAGAATGCCTATATGTGTAAAAGGATAGGGAGCCCTCTCCCTTCCCTCAAGAGATGCGTATGCGTGGGAGGAGCCTTTAAGGAGAGAGGGAGACGTTCATAGCGTGCATGTGCGCGCATATTTTTTAGAAGAGAGGGAAAATTATTTTTCGGCGCTTGAGCAGAAAGCGGCGTGTGAGATGGTCTTGCCGCCGTCCCGTGAGAGAGGGAAAAGTCTGCCGTCGAGAGATAGGATGTGAGGGAGTAGTTTGAAATGATTAAGGAATTTTCGAAAGAAATAATACAGAAGTTTATTTTATTTTCATGTATATTTATCCATTTTTTTGTTTTTTACAATTTTTTTTTAACATATTGACTTGAATGCTTAAATTAGTTTTTTGACATCGGCTTGTATTGAACAACGCGATCGTGTAAGATCATGCAGTAAGCTGAAGTATTATCTGGAAAGTCTGTTCTTTTTTCGAATTCTAGACGTACATCAACAGGAGCGTTTTTAAGTGACTCGTTTTGACGTGAACAGTCAATGACTATGAGTGGTTGCTTTGTTATAAAATCATACTTTGTCAGCATTGGGTGTGGTTCTTTTCCATAATATGATTTTTGAAAATTTGTATACATATCATATAGAATTCCATACTGGCCCCTATTTACATGAAGATTCAAGTTGTTGTATGGATAATATTGTGAATTTAAGAATAATCGTGCGTTATTAATGTCACAATGATCAAAACGACTAGCATTGGCAGTTCTTGAATTTTTCTTCTTGGTTTGTAACCCAATAATTACAAATCGAGGTTTTTCTAGTTGATTCGATGTTTTTACTGTCCAGATATGTTTATTTGTCTTGGGCAGTAGCGGATATTCGAACATTTCCCATGAACGAAAGCACATAGAGATAGGATTATCTTTTCCAATAAAATTTAACAGCTGAATTTTTTGTTTGTCATATGCGATGACGTTTGGCATGAGCCACTCTATCTTTGCTATTTTTATACGAAAATCTTCATACTTAGTAACATTATTTTCTACAATGCCTTCCTGAATTATTGCGTTTAAGTCATTTCTCGATCTTGTTAAAATAAGTTCATGCTTTACATTAACTACAATTTTTTTATAGTCTTCTGCAAAGCCAAATATGTGACTAAGAGGGATAGAAACGTCAAAATATCCATTTTCCGCTTCAGTTTCATAACCTTCTTTGTTACCAATCCAGCCTGCATTTTCCAACATGCATCCTTGATTCAAATCATATGAAATCCATCCTTTCATGAGACTGTTTAAACCAACATTTTTACTCTTATCTATTTCTATTCCATTAATTTCATAGCGAATTTCATCAAACAGATGACAAATAGAATTATTAACGAAACTTGTTTTAGTTAATTGTGATCCATCTGATTGTAGTAAAGTTCCGCATATATGAATTGAACTACGTGATGGTAAAAGACAAAGATCTTGATGTTGGATAGAAATACGAATTTCATCACTGTTACCAAAGCTGGCTGATGAGTATGGTTGATGTGCGTGTATTTCGTAATGAGCAATCGTCTCATCGAATACGACACCTGACTGAATACTTAGAATCTCGTCCATTTTGGAGGAAGCAGCAGAGAATTATGCAAGTGAATTTTTTTAACACACTTTTAGACCTATGCTTTTGAGGAATTGAATGCTCTTCCGTGTTAACGGTTTGACCTTCTTCGCTCGACTGTTTAATCTTTGACATGCTGGCGTATTTATATACATTCCTTTAGAATTATAAACTATACCCATTATACTGATTTAATATGAAGTCTAATAGTAATTTCTTCTCCTCGAAAATTTACTAAATTTCCGTCTTGATCAACGATGCGAATTTGGAGATTATCTATGCACTTGACACTGAGTGGAAGATAAATAACGTGAGACGGAACTTCTACAATTTTATATCCTGGAGGAACTCTTGGGAAGAACTCGTGAATTGTATGAACTTTGCTGCTGTTAATGTAAGCACCTGCGGTGATACTACACTCTACTCTTAGAGCGTTGATTCTCAATATTTTTACAGGCAAATCAGAGTTGTGATGAATATTGGCTTCGAGAATTCTAGGTTCAAATCCTAGAAGACGTCCTATTGAATCGTGAGGTCTAAGATCCAATGGATGACTGCAATAAATTTCACTCCTAGGAGTATTATTATTAGCTTTTAGAGAGAATTCAATCCCTTTTGACTTTAATAATCCTTGTAAGAAACTATTTATAGCGTCAATCTCATAACTGCCAGTAGGTATAGTAACCATATCTCCTTTTATATGAAGTTTATTATTTGAAAAGTCAACATTTGGAATTGAGTTAAATGTTAAAAGTTCTATTAATCCAAGAACAAAATTTTTATGATGATGAAGAAAATATTGTGCTTCTAACACTGAAGATTTCCCCGATAAAGTTAGAGTGAAACTATCTTCCATGACTGATTGTTCACAAATGATGAATATTCATAAGTGGACTCTGCTTTTATAGGTTTCCAGTTAAAAATTTGAGACAAACATGACCACAAATGAATGTGTCAAAAGTTTGATATCTCTTATAATTATATTTTACTTCTTTTACATTGAAATATCTCATGAGATCAATGGGAGGTTTTAGGTCTCCAAAACTGTCAAAGTAAATCACTTCAGTGTCTCGTTTTTGGTAGCACATCCAGTGAGTACCTTTATTTTCATAATCATCCAAGTTGACGACAACAGATTCATTTTTCCATGGACTATCGGAAGGCAAATTATTTCTCATGAAAACACTCCGAAAGTGTGGGATTTTTAACAAACGAGCATATTTTACGAGATCGCAGTCAGTCAATGGACGATTGGGGAAAGTTAAATCGAAGTTTTTTTTTTAGCTAGACCTCTACCACTGTATGGTTTCATGAATAATCCCATACCACCTTTATATGGTTTAAGATAGAGTCCCTTGCCCAAAGCAATAGCTTCCATTGTTTTATTATGCCTTTTACTTTCTTGATAATTTTTTTCTGCAGCTTTAGCATCATTTACTGCTTTAGCTATTCCAGCTGCTCCTCCTGCCAAAGCACCGGTTGCACTTAATCCCGCGAACAGCGGTATGAGGAAAGGAAGAAAACCACCAATTTTTGCGGGAAGTGGAAGAACGCGAGGAATTATAAGTTTCTTCTTTCCGCCAGCTTTCTTAACAGCTTGACGCGCACCTTTTAAAGCAGATCGAATAACCTTGCGAGAACATTTGCTTGGTTTCATTGATTTTTTGGCCGCCGTCACTAATTTGTTAAATTTTAATCCCATTCCAGTTTTTGCCTTTAATTTCATAGCATTTGCAACCATGAAAGCAGTTGCTTTTTCAGCAAGACTAGCATCTTTTGCATTAACGCGTTGCCAAGCCTTATTAGCAAGCTTTAAATCGGCAGCTTTACGATCGGCATTTTCGTCAGCGTATTCTATGTCATGCTGCTTACACGCCTGATCAAGTTGGTTAATCCCAGGAGCTCCTCTTTTCAACCGCTTATTCAACTTAGTTCCAGGACCACAGTACTGATATCCAGGTACGTGCATTTCAAACGGTAAGCTATTGATTACTTTATCAAGCAATCCATAGCCTTCCGGCCGTTTTTTCGCCTTTTTGCCTTTGTACTCAATCATCTCTCTTTGAGTGCTGATTCACAACTGAAGAACAATATATAAAGCAAGAGTTTATATTCTAAAAAACTCAATACGGATCGTGCCTTTGTTGTGTAAACATGGATTTTACAGAGTAGAACCTCAAACTCCCTCTTGCAAATTTTGATTTTGGAAATGAAAAGAAAAAGAAGCGCCATGGAGACTTACTACCTGATAGAATACGAGCAGTATTCTGTGGACCATCTAACTGTGGAAAAACAAACAGTTTATTAGCACTAATTACACATCCCAACGGTCATAGATTTGAAAATGTGTATCTATACTCTAAATCTTTGAATCAGCCCAAATATCAGTTCCTTGAAAAATTATTGAACTCCATTGACGGAGTGTCGTATCGACCATTCAGCGAGCATGAATCTGTAGTATCTTCAGATGAAGTCTTGCCAAATTCAATTATGATTTTCGATGACGTAGCATGCGAGAAGCAGGATAATATAAAACCATATTTCTGCATGGGTAGACATAAAAGTGTAGATAGCTTTTATCTTTGTCAATCGTACGCTCATATACCGAAACATCTTATAAGGTATAATATTAATTTATTAGTAATTTATCGACAAGATAATGCGAACCTTAAGCACATCTATGACGATCATGTAAATACTGACTTAACTTTCAACGAGTTTCGCGAACTTTGTTCAAATTGTTGGAAGAAAGATAAATATGGATTTGTCGTTATTGACAAAGATAGGGAGATGAATGATGGTCGATATAGAAAAGGATTCGACAGCTTTGCAATAAAAAAGGATACGTAAATGATAATCTCCACAGTTGGATTGCAGTTAGCATCTCGTCATCATGACGGACTTCAAAATGGAAAAGAACGTTCTTAGTGAGCTTATAAGAGCACGGGATGCAATTAAAAAAAAATGCTCTCTTCTCAAGCAAGAAAGAGAAAATGTGGAAAAAGTTTTTGCTGATACTTTGAAACCAGTCATTTCTCCACTTGAAAAACTCGTTGACGCAAAACTGGACAACGTGCAGCAGCCTTGAAAATTTCATATTCAATACAAGTCAAAGTAATAAGAAAAAATCGAGGAAACGATTACGATTCGATCAATCAAGTCGTCTATTTAAAGATTTAAATAGTATATTTGCAGATGATGATGATAATTCAACAATCGTAAATTCAACATTCAAATCAGCAATCGATAAAAATGAATCAACTAAAGATTTTTTGACATTTTTCAATGAAAGTCCTAAAAAAATTTACAATATATATGGTGTACGAAAAGTGAATGGATTGTTAATGATTGGCAATTCAGAAATCAAATTTGATGAGAACACAATTAAAGTGGGTAACGAAACTTTTCCCAAAAGTAGTGGATTAATGGAATTACTCTTCAAGAAACATCCTGATGATAATCTAATAAGTACGTCAGATCAGAAAATACAAGTATGTCATAGAGCCAATGTTCCGCAGCTGTCGCAAAAATAAAAGCAAGACTACTACTGGAGCAGGACTCTTACCTAAATATAAAATAGCAAAAAAAGATTCCACCATAGATTTAGTCTACTGAGATGATCCGAATGAGCTTGTCGAACGACTACGATTATTAATTGCTGAACAATCTGCAGGAAATAACAATCACAGCAATGAAATTCATTCGATTATTGAAGAATTACGTGAAGCTGGACATATATATTAACAGTCAAACTTTTCTTTTGAATCAGTTCTATCATGAGTCTCGATGTGTTTGGAAGAATACTAGAGGGCCCGCAAGTGAGTCGTGGTCCTCCAGGCGTTGGTTACAACTTTACATTAGATGGAAATTTTGATTTAGAAAATAAGCAGCTTTGTAATGTAGGAGCACCTACGCATCCAAACGATGCAGTCACTTTGCATTCGCTGAAAGTTATATTACAAACTGAAGTAGACTATTTATCTTCAAAACTTGCTGGAATTAATGAAGTTATAGAAGAATATCAGAATCAAATTGAAAAGTTTGAATCAGAAGTGGATAAAAAACTAAAGTATCTTCATCACATATCACAGACTAATCTCTCAACTATTGATTATATTAGCAAAGAGTTGAATAATAAGTTAAGCATCACTTTAGCCGAAGATGGAGCGTCAAAAAGTAGCTAAAGAATTACACAAACCAGCGCGTCGTAGGTATAGACGAAGAAAATACGATATACGTGGCATAGACGAATCTTGGCAAGCTGATCTAGTAGAAATGATACCTTACTCTAACGAAAATAAAAATTTTCGATACTTACTCACCGTCATAGATACATTTTCAAAGTACGCATGGGCCGTCCCAGTCAAGTCAAAAAGTGGCAACGATGTCACTTTAGCAATGAAATCGATTTTGATACAAGGTCGAGTACCAACGAATCTACAAACTGACCAGGGAAAAAAATTTTACAACTCAAATTTTCAAAATCTTATGAAAAAGTACAATATAAATCTGTACTCATCACATAGTAATCTTCATGCAAGTATATGTGAACGATTTAATAGAACATTAAAAAATGTAATGTGGATAGAGTTCAGCAAACAAGGAAATTATAAATGGTTGGATATTCTGCCCAAGTTGCTCAAAGCTTATAATTCAAGAAAACATCGGACAATAGGTATCGAGCCAAAAAATGTTACACAAGCCAACGAAAGCAAGATTCTAGAGCGATTTGAAAATGAGAGAAAAAAATTGTCAGTAAAAAAAAGAAAACCAAAATTCAAAGTAGGAGATAAAGTGCGAATAAGTAAAATAAAACAAGTTTTTGAAAAAGGTTATACACCAAACTGGTCTACTGAAATATTCACAATATCACGCGTTGTAAAAACCAATCCTGTAACTTATCGCCTCAAAGATTATCGCGATGAACTTATCTCGGGTGGTTTTTATGAAACAGAGATTCAGAAAACTAAATATCCAGAAATTTATTTAGTAGAAAAAGCTTTGAAGAAAAGTGGTGAACGCGTATATGTTAAGTGGTTAGGATTTAGTAACGAACATATTAGTTGGATACATAAAAATGAGATTCTTTAAATTAATATTATTATTATTATTATTACTATGGAAAAGGATATAAATTGAGGATTATGGTTTGTAGTTCATAAGAAAAAACAAATTGTATTTTTGTAAGAAAATAAATTTATTTTAAAATAATACTGTCTGTATGTACATGTGTCTTATTTTCTCTATGAAGTCGCAAACTTAAAACAACTTCCACCCAAATATATTACAAATAATGATAGCTTATTTGCAGCGTCGCAGAGCTTATAAAAGAATTCTTGATCCTTCAAGATTGCTGATGAAATCTTCTCTGGCATGAAGATTTGAAAACTCTCATCAATTTCGGCAATAACCTTTTGGCCGTATCTCGTCTTCACCTCCTTTAGTGCAGTCACCATATATTGACCATTTTTGTCCAAGTCTGTCAGTTTCTTCTTTGGTAAAAATGCTTCACGCTCAGCAACTTTGTTAAGTGCAGATAGATCCATTCTAGAAAACAAAAAAGAAGTAGAAAATTAAAAATTTTGTTTAAGTTTTTTTTTTTCAATCACATGTAAATTTATGAAAGAACTTACTTTGATGTTTAGGCGAGTCTTGGTCTTTTTCCACAAGGTTGGCAGTTTTCTGGCTCTTCGATTGCTCGAATGTGGTCCTTAGCTTCCATCGGCTCTTCATATAGCTCGTTTCCCACCTCGATTCCAGCTCCTTCCATTGCCTCTTGCAGTATATCGCTTCTCATTGGACTTGCCCTCTCTACCAATGAGTCCCAGTCCTCCATGTACTCTTCCATGAGATCATGATCAAGTTGATACTCCCTCTCAGTGATCATCCCCTCTTGAACAATATTCGTTCTATTGGCTGTTCCATTCTCCCTCTCTATCTCAATTTCCCCCTCTACTTCATCTACAGCTTGCGCCATCTGTTCTTCTATCACTCTGTAGTGACCCCAAGGCAAAGTATCGGTACTATGTGGCAATTGTATCTTTTATCATCGTGAGGACTAAGTGCAATTTTGTTTTGTTTTTCCGTATGCACTACATGCAACTTAGAACGAATATTGCACTGCTCACGATGTATAATTGCAAGGTCCTCAAGGCAAGTGCGATAATCCTCGAAAGTAATGGATTTTTTTACTACGTTGGATTTTATGCCTTTCGCCTTTTTAATATTTCCTCCACCTTCGATTAATATGCTGTACATTTTGCTGCGTAATCCTATGAACTCAGTCATAATCTTACCACAGCATTCATCTTTCATCAATCCAAGGACTTTTTTATTTACTCGTGGAATGCCGAATGGATTGTTCTCCTCGTAATCAGATGTATCAAATTTATGAATGACTTCTTTCATTACGTTATAGATATCGATGTCTTGAATCTCATAAATTAAACTATCTGTATCTGTGTATAAGAGTTTGCATTTTTCTCCAACGCGCTGCTTCATATAAGAATAGTGGAAATCATAAACTAACGTTTTGGACAAATCAAGAATGCTGAGACCTACGTATATGGGTTTCTTGATCGTAATGTTCGTCCTCTTCATTTGGATAGCAAGCAAATTTTCGTCGAATATTGCACAACTATGAAAATTTGGTTGAGCGATACGTGCTTCTGCTCCATACCTGCCGGTGAATTTGTTAACTAAGCGCACGTCCACTCGAGATCGCTCTCGCTCAATACACTTTCCATAAATCGTAAGCTTTGAGAGATGTGTCACGAAAACTTTCGAATATGTCAGCCAGTAGTAACACATCTGTTTTCAAGTAAAGATCTGAATACTCTCCGAGTGTCTGAATCTGGACACATCTGTTTTCAAGTAAAGATCTGAATACTCTCCGAGTGTCTGAATCTGCACATTGAATTTATTCCAAACTTGAACCGCATGCTTGTAGTCTTCATCAGAGATGTGGGAATCGGTGAGTTTATTGTAAAATTCAATTTTTTTCCGGTAGACTTCTACGTGACAGCTTATTTAATCCATCGACAAAATCATATGGAAATACACCTTTCCGTCTGAGAAGATCAATCTTTTCATCGGTAAATCCATCCAGTTTAAACACTTTCACTGCTATTGGCACGTTTTCCAAATATGATGCAAGTTTATCTAATGACGATGGTAAAAAGCGCCAAGAATCTATAAATCTGAACTTATCTATGAATCTGAAACTTATTTCACAATCGTCGATGTACTTTGTAAAGGAAATGTATTTTTCCTTATTGTGGGGTATGAGAGTCACTCGTCCTGGCATCAAATTAACTTACACGAATTATGCGCTGCACCTTTGAAACGTCCTGTGAGATGACAATGATCGCGTACTGCAAGTTCCTCACGACGTATCGGTTTTTTACATATATGGCAGACAGTTGCCCTCCGGAACGATAACCCTTCAAGATCTGTTAGTTTCATTGGCTTCGGATTTTCGTAAAGATTATCTATGTTTTCACTCATTTATTTTCAATTCTTTGACAAACCATTCTGCAGGTGATTCTTCATTTTCATTCATTTTTCTGTATGATTTGTAGACGCACAATGTTTTATCAAAACTGCATTGCAAATAATATCCTATGCTGAATGCTTCATGAATTTGAAACGCTTTCTCACTTTCTGTAGGCTTTAGTAAACATTCAAAGTCTGCATAAATTACAAAAGGAACCTTTTCATTCTTCTTGTAATCTTCAAATTTAAGAATGTTATTTTTAGGATCTGGCAGATTAATTCGACAATCGTTAAAATTTTTACAATCAACTTCATGGATGTTTAGTCTCTCTTCAGTATAAAAGTTTTGTAAACACCGTTCACAGTGATGTGATTTCACATGTGTCTTAGACATTTGAGAGCCCGACAGTCGAGACAAGTTTTTAATCCAAACATAATGGAAAAGTGGTAAACTGTTATCGTCCTTACAATTATTTTTTTCATACTCATCAATGTATAAATCTTAAATGATGAGTAAATTCACATGTTTTTCCTTCTTTTCTGATGAGATATGACAAGGCGACACTTCATACTTTGCACCATATTTTTTTAAAATGTACGTGTTCACTGAAATATTATTTAATTTTTCAAATTTTACAATATCTTTAAATTTTACTGGAAATTCTATATTGTCAAATTTCAATTCATCCTTATATTGACGATATTGACACACTCGATGTGCATTTACTTCACTTGGATATAAAGCTGAGAGAATGGCATATTTGAAGCACTGATTGTCATTATTTTGAACATTCACACACGCTTTTTTAATTTGGATAAATTTTGGCAGTGGAATATACGAACTGCCTCTAACTGGTGAATATTTTTTCATATTTATACACAAACTGATGATGCTTTTGAGAGACCAGCCAGAATCCTTTTCTTGAAATTCTTCTAATTGAGTCATGATTGGATCTCTAATACTTGCTTTAAACCATTCAATTATATTCGTTGACAAATATATTGTATCACTTTCACTGGTAAAATATTTTATATCACTATTTTCTTCACCACTTTTTTGCATCGAAAATTCTGCAATAAAATCTGGATTCACTTTTAAAGCACTATATTCTTCTAAGCATGCTTTAACTTTTTCGATAAACAGCTTTTGAGCATCTTTAAAAAAACTGAAAATGTCCACATGTTTTATATTTACAACTACACCGGTCCTGATCCGATTTTGAAAAGCCGACTCCACATCTCACCACTCAACTCTAGCTTCTTCTTCGGTTTGCAAGCTTCCTCCACGTTGCAGATGTTGTTCAAACTCAACTTGCATGCATGTCAGATGTGTCATGCAAGTTTGAAATTTCTGTTTTTCTCCTCTAGTGAGATCAGTTTTCTCAATTTTATCACTTAACTCCTTTATTGTATTATTACACATTTCTATCCAATAATGAATATCATTATTGGATAGTTCTCCAACCCTGTGTAAAGTTTCGCGGAGTAATTGGACAAGCCTTTCAAACAAATCTAATGGAGCCATCTTAACTCTATCTTGTTTTACAAAGTGGCGAAAATAAAAATTTTTTCAAGTTACCGAGTTGCTGCACTTGAGAAAACTGTACTCATCCTGAAAAATCTATTCCTTTTATAGAAAATGCTTAAGGAAGAAGAGGTGGAAAATTTAAGCAGATGACCAATGGCAAGAAGGAAAATCTTGGGTCTTAGAAGAGAGGAAAGATTTTTCAGGAGGGCGTAAATTTTATCGTTTTTTTTAGCCAATAAGGAATAGCTTTTCCACTCCATCCAATAAGGGCTAGTTCTCGCAATCCTTCCCTTAAAAAGAAAAACAGCTTGAGGCGGAGTTTTCGCTTTAAAACTCTTGTGAGTGTAAGATTCGCTCACATTCTCCAAGTTTAGTTTACTTGAAGATACATCCTCAGAAAGATGGCCAGAACTATTGACTATGATATATTATTCAAAAATAATATATTGCAATGTGCAGAAGAGAATGCATATATTTGCGATATTCAAGGCTTCCAACGAATTGCCGAAGATGCTTTTATCTTCAAAGAAATCAGTTTCCTGAATTTAAAGAAAACTGCTTTACTAACAGCATACCTTTTTAAACCTCCCTTTCTATGGGAGCTACTTACCACTGAAGAAAATGCATGACCCAATGGCTGGAACGACAACATCAAGGAATTCCGTGGGATGATGGAGATATTCCATATCATCGTCTTCAACATATTTTGAAAATATGTACACAAGGCGTGCAGAAACTATTCGTGAAGGGAGAGCAGAAAGTTCAATGGATCGCAAGTATTTTGCCGGACATGTAAGTTATTTCATTTTTGTATACTTTTTTTAAATACTTTTCATACATTTTCATACTTTTTTCATACTTTGAGTATACTGCCTCATACTTTCTTATACTTTGAGTATACTTCTTCATACTTTTTTATACTTTGAGTATACTTTTCCATACTTTTTTCATACTTTTGTTCATACTTTTGTGTTATTTTTCTTTTTCAGTTCCATTGTCAACATTAAGAACTTTGGATGTCCTCTACTAGAGAATTTACAACATAATTCAGATTTTTTCTGTTTTAATCACGAATTATGTATAACAAGAAAACCTATGTGCGCAGTTCAAAATGTTTTAAAAATACCTAATAGGCTACTAAATTATTTGGAAGGGATGATTTGTAAGGATGTATACAATTTGGAAAAATAAAACAGAAAGTCGATAAATAAATTATAAATTATATCATTTATTTTATTTAAAAAACAAAACCTTCAATTATCTTTATTTTTAAAAAATTCCAAAAAACTTAAAATTAATTACATTTAATACAATATAATATAAAATTATTGGCTTCAATCAGTCGATGATGTAGACATCTTCGATGATTCGCGGCTTTTCCCGCTGAGGATTAAGAGATAAAGAAAGTTTCCTTTCTTTATACGCTTGCAGGCTTAGCTTCCTCTTGGGCGTTTCAATCTTCTTCTTCAGCTCCTCAATTTTATTAGTCAGACCTTCATCTGGCGTGACTAAAACGAAAAATAAATTAATTAATTAATAAATATAAGTATTAATATGTAGGAGAAACGGGTATTTTGAATGCATTTGCTATAATTTGTTTATGTAAATTTTATATAGTGCATTCAAAATTCCCGTTAAAAAATATATATATATGTATGTGTGTGCGTGCGTGTGTATTTTAGTTATTTTAAAAATACTTACATAAATTTTTGTTGCTGCTGTTGTTTATGCTGCTGTTGCTGCTGTTGTTGATGTGGCTGCTGTTGCTGAGGCAATAACGGCGAAGGAGATTTCTCTCGAACAGCCAATTTTTTGACTGCCCCATTTACTTGATCTGAAAAACAAAAAAAAGAGTTAAAATATATTTTAGAATTTCAAAATAATATTAAATAAATATAATAATTACCCTTTCGCCTTTTTGGCGATATTTTTGGAGTACGTCCAAGATCTTTTATAGATCTTGGAGATGCAGCCTTGCAACTGGCGCAGTTTGGCGATGTTGCATTCGATCTCGAGCTGCTTGAGCTGCTGCTCGAGCTTTTGCTCGAACGCCTACTGCGGTCCACTCTCCGTCTCAACTGCTTTCCAGCAGGTAAATTGACTCCTCGATATAAATGCTGCAAAGCAGCAATGGGAGGTAGTGGCGGCACTGAAAAAAAAAGGAAAAAAAATTAATAAATAAATGTTTAACAAAATTTTCAAAAAATGTAATGAATTTCATTTACATGCTTCAACAGCTTGCATTGCCCATTGCACATGATCCAACATCGTGAGCAATGTTGGACCGTTGGCAATCAGCCAACTGATTCTTTCCCGTACATGGGCTATCGACGACTTCCTGGGCGTTGCCATTTCTTCTATTTTAAATTATCGAGAAAAGCACTAGTAACTTTGAACTGACTTGCCATAGGGACACCAGGAGTATTTATATCCAAAAGGTGATTTACCCATCTTCAAAATTTCTCCCAAAATTTCAGGGAAACACCACATTCAAAAAATTTAGCCAATAAGAAATTTGCTTGGTTATCATTGGTGGAAAAATTTTTCCCCTGAGATGGTTAAAACACCTCCCCATCGTAAAAACCAAAAATGCAAGTTTCACACCGTCGGAGACTGTGGTAATAAAAAAAATCTGGAAAGCGAAGAAAATGTGGCTAATAAAGCAATATATTAAAAGTATATACTTTTCCTAGACCTGCACGCTTACCCTCGTATATACTCGAGCGAACGGTTACTCGCTTCGAGTCTCACACCCGCGTCGTTGGACAAAAGTATATACTTTTCCGAGGCCCCACGCCATGAACCTCGTTGACCATCCGGTTATTACTCTTCATATACCTGCTCGCATATCCTCGTATATACTAAAGCCAAGGGTAAGGTCAAAATTTATTTTCCCTAATAAAAAAAAAAAAAAAAAACAGCAGGCGTCAAGTTTGAGCTAGACCTGTGTCTAATAAAAAATAATATACGTCAAGTTTGAGTGCTCGCTTCGAGTCTCACACCTGCGTCGGGGAACCTCGTTGACCATTGTGTATACTCTTCATATACCTGCCCGCATACCCTCGTATATACTGGTGTATATACTATAATAAATATAATTTTCCCTCTCTTCTAAAAAATATGCGCGCACATGCGCGCTATGATCGTCTCCCTCTCTCCTTAAAGGCTCCTCCCACGCATACGCATCTCTTGAGGGAAGGGAGAGGGCTCCCTATCCTTTTACACATATAGGCATTCTGGCACACTCCTGGGAAGGGGAAAGTGAGAGAGGGCTCCTATCCTTATACACATGTAGGCATTCTGGAACACTCATGGGAAGGGACTCTCCCCCATTTTTCATCCCCTCTTGCACCTCTTTTCCAACTCTGGAGGGAGAATCCCTATCCTTATACACATGTAGGCTTTCTGGAACACCCCCTCCCCCATACCCATTGTTCCAGAATGCCTATGTTCCAGAATGCCTATAGCCTATCTACTAAACTCGCCTAACCTTTTAATTTTTAAAAAGTTATTTGTTTTTTTAGAGATCTATTATATAAATTTTTACATAAAAATTAATTTTTTAACATATATATATATATATATGTAATATAAATTTTGTCAATTTTTCCAATTTTTTACTCACTAGGACTTAAAAATAATTGTTATTTATCTAAAAATAAATTAACTGAATTTCGTGAAAAAACACAGAAAAAGTACTTTTGGTATTTACCATAGAAATTTGGAAAACATTTTTTAGCGTAATTAGGACAACAAGAACATATTGTACGGGAAATTTCCTATCAAAATATGGAATAAAAAAAAATCGATTTTCATGATTTTAAAGGTGTCCCTTTAACCCATTAAGTCAATTTTTTTAGTTATAGCAATATTAACCCACTGAGTCCGGGCGGGACACATTTTCAATTTTTTTTTTCAGCGTCTTTATTCAATATGAAAACGGTCTATAAAAAAATCCACTAAAGGTAATTCAATCAAAATTTTCGAGTCGAAAACGCTCATAAAGGGAATCTTATTTATAGACTAAAAGGGTCCTAACAAACCCTAAACTTCAAAGTATAGTGAGTAACAGGGCTATTTCCAGGCGGATAAATGCCTATGGCTACCGTACAAATGCAAAGTGCTACTGCACTTTGCTTCTGCGAGATGCTGATCTCGTTCGTGTGGTCGCTTACCTGCCACAATGCCCCGGTGCTCAGTATGCACTACACCTCTGGGTAGTGCCCGCAGAGACGGCGGCATTCAGCGGTTTGAATAGGAAGAGGGATCGGGACGACAATGAAATGAACACACTACCGATTCTAATAAAGAGGCGTTTATTCAATAAGAAATTCGTCGTCCGCGTTGCGAGTATCCGCGTCACGAGAAGGCCGCAAAACCTACGACCGTATCAGCAACTGGGGCCAAATGCCTCGCCAATCGATCGCGCATAAATAAATGGAAATTAAATCTTACTTTGTTATCGCGGTTATCTCCGTCGCTATCTGGCTAGGGAGTCTCCTTCTCGATCTTGAAATTCGACTCGAATTTCCCTTAAATTGTGAGTTCTTTACTGGCCTTCCCGCGCTTCGGCTACCCGCGCCGACGTGCTCGTCTCACCGCCCGTTACAAGTAATAGGTTTTTCAAAGTCAACATGCAGCACCCAATATGGTGGCTTTTTCTTCGATAATATCGCTAATTTTTTGGGTAACTGACAATTTTTTCCTATCTTTATGAAAATTGGTATATAAGGATTTTTTCGGTTGCTGATTACGAATTTGGTTTCAGATTTTAAAAACTCAAGATGGCGATACCGAGACAGCTACCATAAATTTTGAAAATTCTCCAATTTTGATTATAATTGGTATACAGGGGTTTTCGAGGTCAGATTAGTTTTACAAAATTCAACATGGCGGATCCAAGACGACTGCCAAAGATGTTCAAAAATGCTCTTTATAAGAAAATAATTAAATAATTAGCTAAATATTACTTAGTTTTGACGAACGATAATAGAAATATATTCTACAAATAAAAAATATAAAAAATACAAAAAAATTTGGCTACGAAACGTAATAAAATTTACATCGCAATTAGAGCACTTTTGAAAATTTGTATCAGCCATTTCAGATCCGCCATCTTGAATTTTGAAAAACTAATTTCAAATTCGTTTTTTTCAAAAAGTGTATATACACATATATATATATATATATATATATATATATATATATATATATATATATTATAACGGGTTGCTACCCGTACCCACGCGGTATTCGAGGCAGGTTGGGCGAGCGACGACACAGGGCAGCATTGGCTATAAGGATAGCATGCTTGCTTAGAGATCTCGGGGACGCCGGATCGATTCTCGGACCCGGCGCTCCTTTTGTGTTTTTCGTCGCTCACCTAAGGTCCCACCCCGTTACATGGCGCCCAACTGAAATAGCCACAGAGAGTGGAGAAAGAAGATTCCTGGCGGTCTCCCGATCTTCTGCGCCAGAGGAGGAGACGAGGAAAAGAAGAACTCCCACCTAAGATCTACGAGGCTCTCCCTAGGCTCGCCGTCCTCGCGGGAAGAGGGATGGAGCGGATTAAAGGGTATAAAGAGGTGTGGGGATGTACGAGGCCTGGAGACATCGTCGAAGAGCTAGTCGGCGAAGAGGCTCCCTGCATTACAGCGCTGCAAAGAGAGTTGTAGAGTTGAAGCCGGGGCGGTACTCCAACTCTAGCGGGGGGTTATAACGGGTTGCTTCCCGTACCCACGCGGTATTCGAGGCAGGTTGAGCGAGCGATGACACAGACAGCATTGGCTGTAAGGATAGCATGCTTGCTTAGAGATCTCGGGGACGCCGGATCGATTCTCGGTCCCGGCGCTCCTTTTGTGTTTTTAGTCGCTCACCTAAGGTCCCACCCCATTACAATATATATATATATATGTATATATATTGTCCAAGATGGCGTCGGACGTGAAACATGCTCCGGATAAGTCCGAGTGCAAATTCTACAAGTGTCATCCAAAACAAAGAGTTACAACAGTGATTTGCATAATATGTGAAAACGTGTTCCATAAGAGTGATCTTGAGAAAAAAGACTTCCTGCATATTTCGGGGAACATCTAATAATTTACCCTGATCATATACTGCGAGACATAACCTCAAATACGGACGAACATATGTTAAGTGATGTGGCTAGAAAAACCATTGCACTCATTAAACTGAAGCAATCTGAAGAAATTAGAGAAGAAATACTTCAAGAAATACATAATAAAACTGTGGAAAAGCATAATTTAGTAATTACATATGAAAAGTAAAATTGAAAATTTAGTGACAAAAAATACATTGCTCAAGCAATTCGTAACTGAATTGCAAGACAAAAATCAATTACAAAAAGAAATTATTGAACTACAAAAACTCAAAAATACAGAAGTACAAATGAATAAAAGAACATATGCAGAAGTGATGAGTGAGATGAAACGGAAGCCCAAGCGAATTCCAAGAGTCACGGTTAAGGTGACTGACCCCAAATAGAAAGACACGTTGGAACTGCTGACCAACTGTCTAGTGTCAGAGAAAACCATGCAAACAAAGTATATTTATAGAAAAACGACAGTGAAATAGAAATAAGTTGCATGAACATAAATAGTGTAGAAAGTGTTGAAAATGTATTAAACAAAAGGCTCGAAAACTGCGAAGTCAAGATCGAGAGACAAGGAAACCCAAAAATAAAAATCATAGGTATACATAAGACGACAAGCATGGATGAAGATGATATAGAAGAGGGCATTAATACAAGAAATTTCAACCAATTTAATAGTAAGGAGAAATTATTATACATGTATATTAACAAAAGGAACAAGATCCACACAGTTTTAATGGAAACATCTCCAGAAATTTACAAGTATATACGTGAAAATAGTAACAAAATATTTGTAGGTCATCAATGCTGCAAAACTTATGACCTAATAAATGTATCCCCGTGCTATAACGCTATAAATATAATGCTATAACACAGCGCATCGAAATGTAAAAATGAATCTGCTTGCATCAAGTGTGCAGAAAATCACAATGTGAGTGAATGCAAAAATAATAAAATTGAATGTGTAAACTGTGCTTATAACAATACGAAATATAGAACAAGTTTACCAACATACCATTTACCAACAGACAGACAAAGTGCAGTATACTTAATAAAAAAATTAAAAAGTATATTAATTCCATCGATTATCCGGTAGCGCCTACGTTGCCGACATATGACGAAACAAGTGCAATGAAGCAAATATGCAATTTACAAGCCAATAAGCTACTTTATCCAAGACAGATAAGGACAAAAATGATGGAGTAGTGGTATATATAAAAGACAATGTCATACACACCAGCGAAACAATAGTAGTAGGTAAACTTAAGATAATAAATACTATTATCACATTAACCCGTTAAGCCCGATAATGCCCCTCCCGGTACACCGCTCTTTCGGCAATTATAACTCATGCAATTCAACGTATAAAAAATTGAAAGATATACTATTTTGAAGCTTAAGATCTCTCCTTTCCAATGATGTGCAGAAAAATGCGATAAAAAGTTGTTAATCATTCAAAAATATTGTTTAAATGAAAAAAACATGATTTAAAAAAAATTTTTTTTTATAAAATCGAGATTCCCGAATGGTTCTCGGTTTGCAATCCACTCGGAACCTTAATAACTGGTGGCATAAATGTCTAAGCTTTCGAAATATATAGTTTTCAGATCGATTTTTCATCTTCGTGTGTTCAAAATGGCGTCTTAATGACTATATTTTTGCCAAGACATCCATGAATTTTTTTCTTGAAAAGTATGGACTTTTCGAGAAACTCATAAAGAAGAAAAAGTTCTTAGAATGATTCATAGAATACATCTGAATTTTTTCAACAAGTTTCGAGCGATTTTTTTGATTTTGCAAATTGTCAAATTTTGAAAAATTAAAATTTGCTCGGAATATTCTGAAAAAATTCAGGTAAATTCTTTGCTCGATTCTAAGACCTTTTTATACCTGATAAATTTCCGTTTTAGTTCATTGTTCTCAAGGGAAAAATTCTCAAATGTCAAAATAATTGCCGGACATATAATTTATAAACATCCGCAGATCGATCGCCTGTCCGCCGCAAACGGAGTTTACGTTGCCCGACTATCACCAACGTGGAGGTCGACGAATATAGATAGTCTTTCTTCATTTTTTTTATACTTTTTTTATTTTTATATGTTTTTTTTAGTTTTTATTTTTTTTATTTTTTTTTACTTTTTTTATTTTTATTTTTTTTACTTTTGATTAATTTGGAATTGAAAATAATTCATTCTCTTACTTTTTCTGCGTGTAATTGTGAAAAACAGTGTACACAGTAATATTTTTCGCAATCAATGCAGTATCTAGTAGTCCTAAGACGACATCCTTCGTTTGTACATTTGTTCCTTATTTTAGAATCGTACCTGTGAGATTTGAAATCACGTATTCTTGATTGCGACAAATATCTCACACTCACTTGTTTACACATTTCACTCGTTTTCATTATTTTTTCATCTTCTTTTTTGCAAATATTTCTGATTATTACAGCGTTTGTTATTGACATTTCAATAATCCGTAAAATAATCTTGAATGGCCACTTCTTTGAAGTTATACTTGAAGAAGCTTTCTTGCATCGAAAATCGTGCAGATCCACTCGAAATTCTCAAATGTCAAAATAATTGCCGAATATTTTGACATTTGAGAATTTTTCCCTTGAGAACAACGAACTAAAACGGAAAATTATCGGGTATAAAAAGGTCTTAGAATCAAGCAAAGAATTCACCTGAATTTTTTCAGAATATTCCGAGCAATTTTTTAATTTTTCAAAATTTGACAATTTGCGAAATCAAAAAAATCGCTCGAAACTTGTTGAAAAAATTCAGATGTATTCTATGAATCATTCTAAGAACTTTTTCTTCTTTATGAGTTTCTCGAAAAGTCCATACTTTTCAAGAAAAAAATTCATGGATGTCTTGGCAAAAATATAGTCATTAACACGCCATTTTGAACACACGAAGATGAAAAATCGATCTGAAAACTATATATTTCAAAAGCTTAGACATTCATGCCACCAGTTATTAAGGTTCCGAGTGGATTGCAAACCAAAAACCATTCGGGAATCTCGATTTTATAAAAAAATTTTTTTTTTAAATCATGTTTTTTTCATTTAAACAATATTTTTGAATGATTAACAACTTTTTATCGCATTTATCTGCACATTCTTGGAAAGGAGAGATCTTAAGCTTCAAAATAGTATATCTTTCAATTTTTTATACGTTGAATTGCATGAGTTATAATTGCCGAAAGAGCGGTGTACCGGAAGGGATCATTCTCAAGCTTAACGGGTTAAAAGAAAATAAACAACTAGAAATCTCATCTCTATATAGATTTCACGGACTCACTTGCACTGAATTTAATCTCAATATAATAAGCTATCTAGAACAAAAAAAAGCGAATAATCACATTATAATTGGAGATTTCAATATAAATATACAAGAATGTAATAATATAAGCGTAGATTTTTTAAGTAATTTCTTGGGGAAAGGTTTCTTATCAGGATTTACAAATACCATCAGACCATCAAATATAAATACAAATGAAGGAACATGTATTGATAACATTTTTATCCAAGCAGACTTCCTCATTACCAAATCATTAACACTTATGGTTCTAATAAATGATCATTACCCACTATTCTTAGAAATAAAATACGGAAGACTAAATTCGAGTAATTTAGAAGAGAAACAAGATGCATTTTATTATAACTACAACAAACTTTACAACACTGCTATGCTAATAGATTGGTCCAAACATAAAAATTCAAAAGATCCAAATGAAAATATAAACAATATAATAAAAGAAATACAATTTAGCATAGAAGAAACTAAATACAAAAAGCAAAACGTACGCAATTCCAAAAGAACTGCTAGAAAAGACTGGATAACAAAAGCAATAATAAATTCTTGTAATAAAAAAGAAAAACTCTATAATAAATAGAAACAAGACCCAAAAAATAATGAACTCAAAAATAATTTTAAAAAATATTCTAAAACACTTGATAAGATAATCAAAGCAGCAAAAACAGATGATGAAAAAACAATAGAGAATAATAGTAACGATTCTAGAAAGCTATGGGCCTGCATAAAAAATAAAATAGGGAAAACAAACAAGACAACAGCTACTTCTATTAGCCAGCTAAAAATAGAAAACAATATAACAATTCAAAACAAAAATGAAATTGCAAATAAAATGAATGAATATTACTGATAATTAGAACTACCGAAAAGTAATCCAAAAATACTTTTTGTGAAGCCTACGACTGAAACAGAAATTATAAGAATAATAAATAATTTAAAATTAAAAAAAGGAGGCATAGATAAAATTAATGTAAAAGCACTGAAAACTATAGCGGCAGTTATAGCAGATATTTTGGCTCATGTAATTAATCAATGTACAGAAACGTCAATTTGGCCAGACGCGTTAAAGTCAGCTGAAGTGATACCAATATTCAAAGCCGGAAAAAAACGAGATGGGAAACTACAGACCCATATCGTTAATATCAAATATAGTAAAAATATTTGAAAAAATTATACACAACAGAATAGTAGACTTTCTAAGCCAAAGTAATGTAGTGAGCAAAAAACAATTTGGATTTATAAAAAATATAGGAACTAAAGATGCATTAAATTATATAACTAAAGAAATATACGAAAATCTAGATAAAAGCAAACCGATAGGTATTACATTCTTAGACTTGGCAAAGGCTTTCGACAAAGTAAATCATAAAATACTGTTAGACAAGCTACATGTTTATGGTATAAGAGGCAATGGGCATAAATTAATTATAAATTACTTAAGCAACAGAAAACAATGTAAGAATAGGATCACATACTAGTGATTTTGATAATGTCAACACTGGTGTGCCTCAAGGGACTATTCTAGGACCGTTGCTGTTTATTCTATACGTAAATGATCTGCTAAGAAGCATGCCAGAAAACACCATTATGTTCTATGCAGATGACACAGCTGTTATGGCAAATGGAAAAAGCTTGACTGAGGTTGAACATAAAATGAACACATACTTAGAAATGGTTTCATCATAGCTTAGACTAAATAAATTTACGCTAAACGTACAAAAAACAGTTTACATAACTTTTGGGAATTATTGTAATAGTATACCAGAGAACATAGAAATTAAAATCAATAATGAAAAGCCAAAGAGAGTGAATGATACAATATATTTAGGTATAATTTTTGATGCAAATATGAGATGGGAAAAACATATTGAATATCTCATAAATAAGACTAAATATCTAATATTTATATTTAGTAAAATCTCCTAATTCATGGAAACTAGCATCTTAAAAATTATCTACTATGCTTTCTTCCATAGCATTATTAGCTATGGAATTATTGCATGCGGTGGAGAGTACCAAAATAATCTACATTTATTACAAACAGTACAAAACAAAATATTAAAAAAAGTAAATAAAAATACTTTTCAAAAAAAAGTTCCACTTAACCTAAAACAATTATTTGCAAGTGAAAGTATACAGCATAACTATGACAATTTTAAAGAACAGTATTTGAATTCAACAAGTAATACACGACGCAAATTAATAATTCCACCAAAATATGATAAAACTGTAAGTACAAAAAATAGCTACATCAAAGCAATAGATATATTTGAAAAACAGCCAAACGAACTTAAAATACTAGATGTACGGAAGAAACTAAACTTAGGAAAGATACAAGATTGGCTGAAAAATAATGAATAAAGCGAATTTTGAAACAATACATTGTCAACAACTTAAATTATGGCTTTTAGAAATATGCGATCAAGAACCAGGTGCACTACAGTATGAAATAGCCTCAAAAATAAAGGTTTTACTGCAACAGAGAAAAATAACACTTAAGGAAAGGGAAACACGCAATAGTATCTTCGGAATCAAATACGACTCTGTATTGACTACAAGTATAATACTGTATATTAGAACATACATTTGCTCCAAAGGCAGATGTAAGTCGTACAGTGATCGCAAACATCGTCGCATTACCAATTATAATTACAATAAAATGACTGAAGCATATCCAAACATAAACAATATGATAGATAATATAGCAAATAAAGTGTTACAATCATGGACACAGAAATCGGGAATGAAAAACACAAACATTAAGTACATAAACTTTGTAAAAGGATCCACGGATTGCTTGGAAAGCACAAAAGTTTTAAATAAAGAAAAATACAAACCAATAGAAGCAGTTTTCACTACAATAGACGGAATGGCTGAAGAGAATAACAAGAAAGCTATACAAAAGGAAGCAATAGCTGCACCTGGATAAAAGATTAATAAATCAGCAAATCACTGAATGACCAATGGAGATATCACCTACCTAGGATCAAATAAAGCTATTTTTTATTTCGACAGAGGATTGAGGAGAAAGCAGAGTATTACAAACTCAATGTACCCACTTAAAAAACAAACACCTAGTAAAGACATAGTAGTTATAGATGATATAGTTTTTACATCAACATGTAAACGTGATTCATCAAACCAACACAAGAAAATGTTTCCACACTGCAGAGTCACCTGTGCTGTTGGACTTACGTGCTCGGCTAGACTCAACAAAATTGAACGAATAACATACGCAAGAAACAAAAACGCAACAAAGGAAACTTTCACATCTGCAAGGTCCATATTAGTGCGCTATTGGTAAATTAAAAAGTGTATTATATAGAAAAACACGTACAAAATACAAAAACATAGAATCTCAAAAATGTGCAATGTAATCTTAATTAGAGTTAATTAATGTCGAACATCGTCAAATTACTAGTAGATATACAAAATATAGAATCCCAAATATAATTTTAATATAGCTTATGCCCCAGCTGTAAAGTAACAAATACCACTGGTGGAAGTCATTCCATTTCCTGGCCGGGACTAGCTGATGGCAGACTATAGAATGCTTTTTTCAACATTTTGTGGGGTGTTACTGGCTGGTTCTCTGGCTGGGGAATGGAGTGATTACTAACAGAGACGGATTTGTACTTTTTGTTGTTGTTGTTAATCCGGACCTGCGAACAGGAAACTCCGTTTTCCTCTGCAGGATTTGCGACGTTATAGTGTGTTATTGTGTAAATAATATCTACTCTGTATCGGATTGCAAATGTTTTATATGTAACTTTTATATATACATTATATGTATAACTATGTTATGTAACTCTGGAATAAATAAATAAATATATATATATATATATATATATATATATATATATATATATATATATATATATATAGCTAAATTGCTTCTAACATGTCTAAAAAATGATTTATTTGGCGAGAAAAGTAAAAAAATCTTTAATCTCAAATTTTGATATGGCTACAATTTTGCTACCAAAGGCACCTCGACGTCTGAAATTTATTTTACGTTTTTTTGGGAGCATAATGAACTAGCAAAAAATGCCGAGATTTAAAAAATTTCGCCACGGGTTGACGTGGAATGGCCCATATACTATATAAAGCGCGTTTGGAATCTCCTCCTGCAACGTTTAACTAATATTGAATTGTTATCGGAATTAAAATCTAATCATAAATCATTTTTATGGACGGTTAATCTTAAATCTGAACATATTGTATGCTATACTATCTGTTAGTATTCTGTATATTGATCTATATTGTAATACTATATTTTACTATTCTGTATACTATACTATACAAAGTAGTTGTCATGGGACAACTGCCATACCTTACTACCCTCTGCGATAACAATCAGTCTAGAATCTCCGCTAGGGATCCACAAGAGCTTGTAGTTCCTAGCTTGCGTACGGATGCTGGACTCGTTCAAAGCTCGGGGTACGCACCTGTGGAACTCTTCCGCACAACTAGAGATTTATCCGTCGTTTGATAAATCTAGTATGCTTTATACCTTATTACCTAATACAATGTCAAAATCCAAAGTTATAATGACAACAAATACCTATGTTAAAGCAGAAATCTTGTAGCGCTACGCCATCTTATGAACATATGATACTTTCAATATATATGCGATATGATCAGTCGTAGCCGCGTAGTTTGCAATTGGTCTACTAACTTTCTGATTCGAGTTCAAATCCCGGCGCATTCATTACTTTTTTATTTATTGTTATGAAGAAGAATATTAACATGTTCATCATTATTATTTTTTATATTATTAATAATGTGATATATTATCCATAACCGATAATAATAATTGTTTGGTATCACATTAATTATATTAACACAGTAAGTATAATACTTGTAACGAGGCGCCAATTAGTGAGGACTTACGCGTCGTATAGAGTTCTGTTGCGCAAGCACGAGGCAGGATTTGGGGTCTCGCGTGCGATTTTAATCCGTCGGCCGAGTTAGATAGTTTCCGGTCTAAGTAAGAGCGAGACTGCGAAGAGAGGTAAGTAGTATATGTGCAAAGATAGAAAAAGATGGCGGCCGAAGCCGAGTGGTGGGGTCGAGTCGGTGAAAGCGTGCAAAGATAGAAAAAGTATGGTCGGCCCTAAGGTGTAGTGCCTGGGTGAAAAAACCAACATGGCCGCCGTAGAGGTGGTGTGTTGGTGGGGGTAAAGACCCTGTACGGATATGGAAACTCTCCCTCTCCCTCAGTAGCAGCCGACGTTGTACCGATATAGAAAATCAATGTGGCTGGTGTTGAGGTGTAGGGTCAGTGAAGGTTAGGAAAGATGGCCGCCGTAGAGGTGGTGTGTTGGTGGGGGAAAGGCCCTGTACGGGTATAGAAACTCTCCCGCCCTTCAGCAGCTGACGTCGTATATGTATAACGCCTGTGTGAGTATGGAAAATTTCCCTTTCTTGAACGGCAGGTTATGCGTTGGTAAGGAAGATTTCTGTACTTGGGTCTATGCTTGGGTATGTGCGTTTATGTGTATACATAGCTAAGCACGGGAGGGATTTTTAGGTACGAGTATGTGAAAATTAATTTGATAAACAATTGAAAATATATTTATATAAATTTATTGATAAAATAAACGAAAATGGTGTACAAAATTAACATATTAGTAATAAATGAAAAGTTATATATATATATATTTATTTATATTATTCTAGGTTTACATGATTGAATACAACATTTTAAACGGCGCTTATGGCCATTTCCTACATGATATTTATATTTATTTTCGTGTTTAAATTTTCTTGTGAAGCCACGAAGTTTCCTATAAAAACACTCTACAATTTTATCGTTCCTCTTATAATTTTTTGTGAATAATTTACAAAATTTCTGTAGTGAATAACCTCGTTTCATATAATCTAAAAACATTAAACAAAAATGGCCACATACTTTAGAGTTTAGACTTTGCAGTTGTGTAGTGTTCCATTCATAAAAAATAGTATTTCGCCGTACCGCTCTTACGTGGTATGGAAAAACGGGTGGTAATCCATAACTGTCGAAAAAGATTCCATGACCTCGTCTGTCTATATATAAAGCTATCCAATGAGATCCAGGCTGTGTGTGTATATCTGTATTAAACACGCACCCCGTCGGTCTCGTCAATGTCCGAGGAATCCTGTCCGCAGGGAATACACCCGCTGAAGGTATTCTTAATAAACGTAGAGCATCCCGTATCTGATTCGTGTTCATCTTGTATATACGTAGAATGTGTTTTAGGCGATGATGTTACGGATGTATAATAACCAATGCTTGAAACTTCGTCGTATATAGGTTCATCTAAGGCATGCCCTGGTGTTGGTGGTCTTAAATATTTAATATTTTTCTTTTGCTGTTTTGAATAATCCAGAGCATTAGCTGTTACAACAGGTACACTTGTTGAACCGCAATCAGGGACTGCTCGATCAGGACTTGTGCGGTAAACGAACCTTGGGTCTAAATAATCGTAGTGTGCGTCTAAAGCAGCCAAAAGAGCAATGTTCTTGTTTACCCACGATTTTATTCTGTAGGCGTTATTTAAAGCACAATTGTGAACGCCTCGGTGTAGAGAACCGTGATAGCAGCAGAAAATATCCCGCTTTGGTAAATGATGTGTAGCCGGACAGTTGTAATTCTCCAAATTTTCTATGTATCGTGTAGTTATGCTTTGTATAAGATGTGTCTCTTCCGCACCACGTACAAAAATTTGTCTGGCTGTTCTTGCTAATTCTCGAAGATTTGCGTGTAGTTGGCGATAGGGTATGTCTCCTTCGAACCACTCGATACCATGGACGTTGCTTGTAATCCAGTTATTGTGTACTTGTATTTTAATAGGTAAGTCTGAGAATGAATGAGGTGCAGCTGCGATCCAGTGTGCGATGTGTTCTTTATTTAAAGAAACTACAGCAACTTCTTTGATCATGAACTTGTCGGTACCATTGCGAAAACCCAAAACGTCAACTATATAATCCATAATTTTGTGTTGTAGTAGTTGTGAAGAGAACTGAGTACAAAACCTTTCTAACTACTGCTCATGCAAGAGAGCCGTAATTTATACCCAACACCGCTCAATGTAATGAGTTTTGTCAACGGTAATCACCATAGCTTACGCGGTGAAAAATGTCAATTAGTGGTCATTATATAATGTAAGTGAAACATAAAATTTCTAAAAGTTATCCTCCGAAATCGACTATGACTTGACGAGCTGAGTCAATTTCAAGAATGTTATCGTATTCAGCATATACGATACAATTAACTGATTGTTGTAGAACACTTTCGAATCGTAATTCTAAACGAATAGCCCCCGTCTTCACTAAATTCCAGTGTGTATTACAGTTTGCTGATAAATCAGACGTAAGGTCAAACGCATATAAACAATAACCATCGGGATAGGCTTCTCTTGATATATTATTACCAGCGTCTGCAAAATGAATGCCGGTACCACTAAATAATGTATGATAAGCATCTACATATCTGTATGGATAGTTCGGTTGTATAGCCCTGCTCGGTACTTGTACTCCATCTACACTCATTGCTAAATAGTTTTAGTTGAAATGTTGAAAATTGAATGGATTTTCTTTTTTACTACCGTTAAAAGCTTTATTTGACACTAAACCTATTATTATACGTTTCGGAATCTGTCCAAGAATAATGTTGTCTAAAGTCTCGCCAGTTATACCAGTGTGTAAGGTGAAGGACTTTACTTCAACACGGGTTAATGGGTATTTAGCTGTACCTTTAGATAGCGCTTTTGTGTGTGCAAGTAAAATTCCGGGATTGATTTTAGCACGACGTACTCGTAATGAGGCGTCTAGAATTTTCACTTTTACATTTTCAGTTTCATAGTTTATTAAACAAAAAGCGTCTTTGGAGCGTATAAGCCGTACTCTAACTTCCACTCCATTGAGGAGGAATTTTTCCTGATTAAAAACGTCTGCGTGCAAATGACCAAGTAAATCAATGATTTTACCGCCTTTGGTATAGTTACGACGAACACACGCTCCGATATTAGCGGAAAAAGAGGTTTTACCATCATCACTAGGTTGTCGTAGAGCAGCATCCATCTGTCCGGGTGTATCATTATACCATAGACCGCAAGTCAAGTGGGATTTTTTAGCTTCTTCTGAGTAATTAAGTAATGTTTCTATGTATGCACGATAAGCATAAGCATTACTCGGTGGTGAAACAGCTTTTTGATTGAAAAACACGTCTACTTGGTTAAAAATACTATGTAGGAAGTTGTTAACAGGGGCAACTAAAGTTTTATCTTCTATAGGTGAGTCTCCTTTTTCAAGACGTACAGTGAGATTTATCATGGTATGGGCCATATCAATATAATCATCCGAGTTTCCAGGGATAAGAAATTCTAAATACGAGTCTTCTGAAATACTAGTTACAGGTTTATACTCAATCCATTGAGTACCTTCTATAGATGTCTGAGTAGGCGGAAGTGTAAATAAGTCAAGCTCGGATTTTGCACACTCGCAAGAGTGAGAGTGAAGAAAAGCCATTTTTATTAAGCAGGTCCAAAAATGTCACAAACTGAACGAGTTTTCTTCTTAATATTTTGAGTCTTCCTTTTCTTATTTGATTTTTTGTTAGTTTTCCTTGTCTTTGTTTTTCCGGTCCTTGTTTTACGTGTAGTGCGCTTTCTACCACGACTAACTTTCGACTGACGCTTCTGCCGTCGTTGTGATCTTTTATAACCAGAACCCTGCATAAGACTTTCTATTTTTTCTTCGGCTTTTCTTTTCAAATTTAGACCTGATTCACGTGCTCTCGTGCGTAGAGCTTCTTTAAATGTAGATTTATTTTCGCTTACGTCATCTATTATATGCATTCCGGCTCTGAGTGCTTCTTTCCCTATAGCCCGTGCACCTCGTTTTAGAAATGGTAACGCCCTACGAAAGAGACCTCCAAGAAAACGACCTATACCACCATGACCTTTCTGATACGGTGCTCCTACGTAAACATGTTCGACGCCGCCGCCACCAACTTGTGAATCATAATATTGCTCGTAATGACTCATGGTGAATGTCGTTACGTAGTTTGTCTAAAATGAAGTGTCACCGTTGACGTACCACACTCGAATGGTATAACAAGACCAAGATGATCTCTTATATCGATCACGATGGTTCGAAAACAATTCCTTATTAAAGGCACATAGTTTACAGGTGTGAAAGTTTGATGTTGATTAGAACCGAATACGTAATCTTTGTAATTTACAGGTGCAATACGTAGTAGAGCTGTTTGTACGTCACCAACGATTGTTGGTTCACATATGTCTGTATAAATATACAACTGTCTCGGAAGAGCATTTAAAATATTGGCAGGGCGAGTTGCGATAGCAGGATTACTATCTACTTTGATGTATTCAGAAACTTCAGCAAAACCTAATATGTCTAGGGCAGCACGGCTCATTTTCACAGAGTGTTCAAAATTACAAAGTTCGTCACTGCAGGTACGTTCAGCGAAAACAAAAGTGTTGTTATGTTCAATTGAAAATCTGAAAATCATATGTGAATCATTTACGAGTAAAACTTCGTTCAAATGATCTAAGAATTCTGTAAATGTATTATAAACGCCATAGGGAAGAGAGGCTGTTACTTCCAAGTTATAGGATGTTTGATCACCGTATATATCTCTGTGCACGGGTGATATTATCGAATGCATTGTTATATCTCTATCTTCTTTTCGTAAATGTAAAAATGATCGTGGAAAATGTATTTCAGATATTCCTACTTCCCATAATCCATGTAAATTGATTTCTTGAGGTAGTTTAGTGACATAACACGACGTTGTGTTCTCGGGGTATACATTCATACTACTATTGCTTGGTAAAATCATATAAAACTGATTTTTTTTCATCGTGTTAAATTTCTTTTATATTTGAAGCAGGTACCCAAGAATTAAAGTTACTTGGGTAGCCTACCCAACTAACGAAATATTTTTTCTTCTTACCTCTACCAGCTGTTTTGAGAATTTTATCTATTTTGTATTCTGTATTGATTAAATTTTTCTCTATGACTGTGAGTTCTTCTTCATAAAATATACCATCTATGAGTTCACCGTTTAAATCTTCAAGTTCGTATACTGGTGGTTTTCTATGTTTTAATACCTTGATAATTTTGAAAATCTCTTCTGACCAATTGGCTTCATAACCTTTTTCAAAAGTTCCTTTTGTACGACTTATACGCACTAGGTTTCCGACTGAGTACTTTGGCTTTCTTTCCTGTATTTTATATCGTAAATCCATGTTTCGTTTAGCTTGTTGAGCATTATATATAGTCACAACCGCTGGCGCCATCTTGATAGTGGAATGTCTAGAATTGTTGTATCCTTGAACCAGGTCATGTAGAATATCGATGTACCGTTTTGTGTTTTTATGTGTAAAGTAACGCCACATCCGCTCTTTTAAAGTACGATTAAACCTTTCAACAATAGCAGCTTTAACGTCTGGATTTCTAGTTACCCGGTGAACAATATTTTTTGATTTTAAGAAAGTTTGCATCTCATAATCTAAAAATTCACTACCTTTATCAGTTTGAAAGGTCATTGGGATTCTACCACCACTCCTTGAAAGAATTTTTTTAAAGGACTCTGTAACAGCTAAACAAGTTTTGTCTTTGATAGGTTCAACGAAAGCATATTTACTTAAAACGTCGATAACAACTAGTAAATACGAAAAATCATCGTTATAAGCTTTCAATGACGAAAGTTCTATAAGATCACCTTCCCATACAGAATCTATGGTTTGTACATTATAATGTAGTCTTTGAAATTTTCGACGTACTGGTTTATGAAGCGTGTAAGCGTCTTGAGCTCTCAACCATTTGTAAATATTATTTTTAGCTACTTTGTTTTTAATTTTATTAACAAGACGATAGGCTCCTGCATATCCTGCTTCATCTTTTGGTTCATAATAAATTTTTTCCAATAACTGGTTATCTTTATCCATATTTTATTTATTTATTTTTACAAATTACATTGAAATCCTTAACCAACCACCTGTTTTTGTACAGAATTATTTTTACTATTGTTTCTTCTAAGTCTCTTTCTTCGAAGTGTATATGAGTCGTTATGGCCTTCGTCGTTGTCTGTCTCTACATTTACTATAGTCGAGGCATCAGTGTATGAGCTGTTATTTAAAGATGGGTCATTAGACAAATTCCTGTTAGGTATGGGTGTAGAAGTATATGGTGATTTTTCAAAAGTTCCTTGTTTAGATAATAAACTACTGTTGTTTCCCCTTGAGTAGGGTAATGCTTGTGGTGTAAATTTTTGCCCTTCCTTGTATAATTCGGTATTCCCAATAAATTCCAAAGGCATCCCAATGTCTAACAGCAGCCAGGCGAAATGTTCACGACCCGCAGCTCTCACTCCTTTTCTACTACGCGCAGCGTCATTTATGAGATCTATGATATTTGAATTTAGAACAACAACGCCATCTATCGAGACAGTACCGCGATTGTTCCAAGTTATCCGCGATGAATTATTGGATTTTTTTAAAAATTGTAGCATTAACTCGGCTTTATGCCTATAGGTTACGGGTACTGACATAGCAATGGTCGCTGTGTCAATACCATGCTCTGGTTCTTCTTCTTTTTTATCTGTTGTCACATTCGATACTTTGCTACTTTTTTTTAATTCTTCAACGAAAAACAAATATCTTTGTAATGCACGTTTGTATTTTTTCCATTTTTCTCTTTCATCTTTTTCAGAAGAATTTAAAATTTCGTTCATCTCAAAATCTAATCTTGACAAATGATTACCAGGTGTTTGTACGCTGTTTATAGCTGATATGATCTCATTTTTATCATCTATCTCGTTAACATTCTGAATCTGTTGTTGTTGTTGCTGTAGTTTGCTTATACTGTCATGTGGTACCAGCACCATTTTACGAGCGTGATGCATTTTTACTGTCTACTAGGAATAAGTGCTGAAAAAATTGTACCTATTCAACCGAAACCGTTTCCTTTTTGAACAATTAATCGTTTTTTGTTTTTCCAACCTTTGGACTTTGAGTCTGATAAACGGCGTAAAATTGTTTTATGTTTTTTTAGTTTGGCTTTTTGTGATGCATTTAAAGGTACATTACCTTTTAAGGTATTTAAAGCACATTCACAGATGCCTTTAACTAATTTTCTATTTGCTTTTTTCAATATGGCTTTGCGCTGCTCTTTACTCAAATGATAGAGCGCGTGTAACGCATTCGCTGTTTTGGCATCGAGTGACGATCTAGATGTTGACGGTGCCATTATATACGTAAGACTGCTAGATCAGACTCTCCTACGTTTCTTTTTATATTACGCGGTATATAAACATACTGATGTGGGTCATCGGGAAAAATACAAGTACGCACTCTACACGATTCGGGAGTACTTTGTTTTAAATCTAATAATAAATAGCCATGGGGTATTGATGTAGCGTCAAAATAAGCCTCTTGTAAAAATTTCGGATCTTCTGGATAAACTTGGCGAGCCATATGCTGAATCTGTGCTCTGTCTCGGGGATTTTTAAAAATAACAATATAGTTCGCGTTTAACGAGATATCTCTTTGTTTTGGACCTTGATGAAATAAATTTTGAGATATTAATATACACGATAAATTCCTGTGATGAGAGCCTTTTGTAAAAAGATCGCAGATTGTGTTATTAGAAGATTCCCGCATAAGATCGTCGATAACTACTAATTTCGGTCTAGAATCTGAAGTAAAATCCTCATCCCTCGGAAGACCTTCGTGAAACTCTACATCTTTACCATACTCTAAATAACCGTCTTGCCATTCTGAATAATAAAACATTTTACGTGCAAAAGGTGTGTCCGACATACGCTCTAAATTTCGAAAAAATCGTTTGACAAAGTATGTTTTTCCACAACCGGTCGGTCCACATATCATCGACGTCCACGGATGTTTCCAGGGTAAACTCATTTTTTTATTTTTTTTTTTTTTTAGAAAAGCTTACTTGTTGAGGTGCCCCCCTACGCGCACGGGCCGGGTTCTCGACAGGCTATTATTTTAGCTAATGTACAAGTTTACACCGCGGCCGCTACTACAGCAATGACAGCGTTGGTTCAGCTTCTTTCTTTTTATAAGCTTACCGATTAGCTTATACATCAGCTAAACTGGTTATGGGGGGTTATTATTGATATAAATAAAACACTAGAATTATTTAGTGTTATTATTATTATTATTATTATTTATTAAATTTAGCAAATATCAAATATTTTACATTTACTGTTGTCTTTTTTAAAAAAGGTAACATTCGTTCCAATGATGGTTTATACTCTGGGAAGAAAGGACAGATAGGTACGTTGTCGTTTACAGTTACTTTCTCTTTAAAGATAATTTTTGTTTCGGGTACTAAAAATAAAAACAACATCATATGTACATTAGTTGAAAATATTTTTAAAATCTTTATTCAGTATTCAGTAATAATCGGAACTAAGGTTACGATCACCTTTCTTAAGTCTACATATATAACGTTCGCTATTTACATGTATAGGACATCTATGATTGTCTGTGAATGTCGGTAAATCGAATCTATTATCTATTGTGAATTGAATACAAACTACATCTTTACAAGCTATCCAAAGCAATAAATCTATGGCCTTAGCATTATTTACAAAAATACATACATCCTCATACACTACAGTTTTCAGTTTTCGTGGACAATCATCGGAATCGCAAAACATATAATCACATAAAACGCACCACTCACACTCATTCATATACTTAACCTGTGCGCTAAACTTTATGTCGCATACGTTAGCATACGTTTTTAATTTTTCTAAATATTTTTCATACTTAGAACTTTTCGCAAACTTAAGCCTAAGTAAGTTATTGATACATTGTCTCCAAGCTTCACCTTCTAAACTCTTTTTAAAATGTGGATAAAAGTGACAGCTTGGTACGTTACACGTATCGGGGTCTTCGGACCGTAAATCTAAAAAACAAAAATGCACAAAATATGTTAAAACAAATATGGTGGTATCATTATTTACATTGATAAATATTTCTAAAAATAAAATATATTTTTTGAACAAAAATTTTAAATATTTATGATTTATTTTTAATAAAACTATTTACAAATCCATACAATCACAAGTAAAAGAATTAAGTTAAAGCTAAAGAGTTACATTATTTTCGACACTTCTTAAAACCATACGGCTTAGATGTACAAATATCATCCGCTCGCCTTTTTATACTATTTAATTTGCAGGTTTTCGACTCACTACAAGTGACGACGTCATGCATTGCAGTGCGTCTGATAGAGCTGAAATTATGCACTATCCTATTATCTTTATCTAAAACTAGAGATTTTATTTTTTCATAATTTATTATATTACTTGTTGAGTAATTTAAACTAATACCTTTGACTTTACAAACTTCATGCTTAGATCCATCTGGTTTTTTGACGACATATGAATAAAATTTTGGTCCCGCTGTGACGAAGGATTCTATATAGCTATTTACACCATAACATTCTAATTCATCTGTCATATCACCTAAAAAACAACCTGTAGGTACTTTGTATTCTCCAGGCGTATTTCTATTTAAATATATACAAGAGTCTGTATCATAATACAGTACTCGTTCACCCAGTTTCTCTAAATAACTATATAATTTTAACCGGGCCTGTGCTGTGGTGTATGCAGCTATACTGACATTCGTTACAGCGGAGGGTGTATAGCTATCGTCTTTATAAGACCACTGAATATAACAAGTTTCCTGATTAACAGGTAATACATTTTTTAATTCTCTATCAGACGACTGCAAAATTTCTATTAACAGATTTTTATCATTAACAACCTCAGTCTTACCCATATTTTCCCGCTGACCGAATTTACCCCAAAACGAATTTAGACAAAGTTTAGCTAAAAATCTTAAACCAGGATTTTTTGCTATTTTTTCTTTATCTAATTTCACACCCTCTTTGCGTTCATAATCTAAAATATATGCATCACGTGCCTGATCGTCTTTACAATTACTTGGGTACCCAGAAGCCTGTTGCTTTCATTTTAAAAAAGTATTGATATAATCAACAAATAACCCAGGTGTGTTTTTCTCGGGGTTATATTGTTTGACTTTGTACTGCCATATTTCGTATATGACAGTCACTTTATAGCCTAAAGTTACCGCTTTTTTTAATTCTTCTGATACCCAAGTCCCTGTTATTTCACGATCTTCCACGCGCTCGTGTGTACAATCGCCCTGCTCGAGGTTTTCGCAGCATGTTCTACAAAGAGGGAACATTAAACGTTTATGCATCCTCACAGGTAGTACAGGTAAAAACAAATCGCGAGGAGGCAGGATTCGACATTTTACTAAACCCTCGACGTCTTTCAAGCAATTATCCGTACCAGTTAACCGTTGGCAATTATCGCCTACAAAAATTTCGGGGTGGCCTATCGGAAATTTACCTGTTTTGCAAATGAAAGGGTAAAGAGAGCAAATATCTACATATTCTATTGACTCTCCTTCCCTAACTTCTGCTAAATTCACGGTATTTTCCGTCCTACCACCATAAAACGCGTCGCGTGGATTTAATGTATCTGACCACAACATAGGGTTGTTGTCGATAGATCTTTTAATTTCGGTTGAAAAACTATTTTCTAACTTTTTAAAATCACAACCCCAAATTTCATTTAATTTATATCCCGCCGCAAGAATGCGTTGGGAAGTCTCTAATGTAGCTTTGTATTTCTGGTCATGGGTCGTATCGAATATTATTTTTAAGCGATTGTCACCTGTAAAACAAGAAGTGCAACCGTGATAAAAACAACCGTGATATTGGAAAACGTGACGATCTCCATTATCCGCTTCATAATATCCGTCAACTAAAATACCCTCGGGTAGTCTTACCTCTGACCCGTTACCCGCATGTCGAATGTCGAACCCTGTTTCCTGCTCTTTATAAAGTAGCCATTTTAGAGATTCTCTAGAATGACTATTTCTTTTCCTATAACCACCTGGAGGGATTATCCCAATCTCATCGGTTTTCAGAAAGTTTTTGCGAAAAACACGCGAGCAAGCACTGGCAATCGTAGACGCTTCGGTAAACGGACATGTATTACCTACTTCTAAAAAACTTTTCCTAAAGGCAGAACATGCTTTTCTCAGTATATCAACATCTGTTCTGCAATATTTTAAAATTTCATTTTGAAAATTAAAAATATAGCCAGAGTCAAGCGTTTCCTTATACCAGATTTGAAATTTTTCTCTCTCCGAATAACTCATGCTATCAGGTGAGTAAAACTTTTCATCCGGTATAGGCCCTATATAATCAAAATTTTCTTTTTTATTAAATAAATGCGGAAACGTGCCTTTAATAAGATTATCTGAGAAACCAAAAGCTTTTGGTAAGTCAGATAATTTCATGTGAAAATAATTTAAGCTGTCGATAAACTTAATCGTTTTTCCTATTGTCATAAGCATGATACTAGTACCGTTCATTATGACCTTAGGAGTAACTTTGGTATTTTCGACAAAATATTTTAACAAAAATTGAGCATCAAAACTCTTGCTATTGTGAGCTATACAAACTATTTCTTTAATATTTTTCGGTCTCACAGATTCCGCATTCATAATATAAAGAATAAAATTTTTTATGGCGTTACAACCTGTAAAGACGGTAGTTACACCACCATCGCAAAACTCACAATGCTGATTCATCTTTGAATCGATACATACATTACAACATAGCTGTGCAACAGCTAAATTGACCTCATGTTTAAATGATGGTTTGTTTAAACCTCCATACTCTAACTCTTGGGTCGTTTCAAAATCATAAAAAAGAAAAGCATGCTCTGGTTTTTGGGGAGTTTCGTTATCTTCTAACACATCCGTTTTTTTTGCTTTACGTCTCACAATAGGCATATCGCAAAGGTGGTTGTAGGGTCGAACACAGGAGCAAGTGGGACAATATGATTTTCCGCACTCGTGAGTATTTTGCTCAATTGAAACAACATTTTTGCAAATACGACATTTTTTTACAGCCGCGCAGATGTTAAGGTTACGATTAAACGATTTTGGTTCTAAATGCTTGTTATAGCAAGCAGTTCCAAAAAATTCAAATAAACAATCGCTACATTTTATGATTGTATTATTTTTGGCACACATTGGTGAAGCGTTGCATCGATCGCAAACATTATTACACTTGTGCGTGGTTTTTCTATTTAATTTCTTATTGCATAATTTACAAAAATATCTACATGCTGTTAAACCAGTTAAATTTGTAATCACGTCAAAGTGACCTATTTCATTTTCAAATTGTGTAAATAAAATATTTAAAAAATGTATAGGTACAATATTTTCTGCTTTCAAAACTTCAAAACCGTTGAAAAATATCTGTCCGCCTGTACCTAATTGTTCAAGCGTGTATACATTTATAACAGTTTTGAGATTTTTAAAATAATTTTGAAACAATTTAATTTCAGTTAAACCACAACCAACCATTTCATCGATATTAACATCTGCGCTTTTAATTAATTCATCGGCCATTTCTAGCTGTAATTTACATTTGGAGTTGCGGATTCTATCCCACTCACTCCTCACAAGCGCTGTGTTCTGATGCTGTTTTTTACTATGTACTAAAGCCGTCACTAACGCACGCGGCAGGCATTTCGCATCGTCGTTTACTATTCTAACTATTGATTTCGAATTAAGAATATCGTGGTTCGATATCGTACGACCACGACCTGTAGGCGACTTAATACTAACAACCCTAATCCGCAGGGTTTCGTCTGCTTTAAATTCACGCGAACTTTGGGTAACGAGTTGAATCATATTCCAAATATGCATGAATTGGTAGTCTGATCTTAACCTAAAAGCGTGCAGTGGACCTTTCGGTAAACTATCGCTTGTAATTGTAATACCGACATAGTCGGTCAATGCACAATTTTTGGTTATAAAATTAAATAGACTACGCATGTATTCCTCTAAACGATTTACTTTTTCGGAGGAAAAAAAAGTTGGATTAATTTTCAACTCGATTACCCTAGCAGTCGTTAGAAACCTGGCGTAATATTCTACATTATCGGAAATCACGTCAAAACACTCACTACTGTCGGCTGTGTTTTCGACCATTGGCGGCTCCTCCACTAACTCCCCAGCTGTTGATAGATGTTGTTGGTTTTCTATACCGCAGGCTACTTGGTCGAGTAGCTCATCCGGTATATCATCCTCATATACCATCTCGGACTCATGCTCACTTGGTTGCTCGACGCTGAGAGGGGAGTTGTTGTCAATTACATCATCGGCAGCAACCTCATCAAAGTCCTCTAAAATCAACTGCTCTGCATCCCGATGATCCTCATCGGCTAACGCCCATAAGCCATCGTCCGGTAATTCAGCATTCAGAGCGTCACGAATGTTATTCTCTCGTTGAATGGCTGAAAATATTTAAAAATAATAATCCTAATCTCGAATCCTTATTATAAAATTTTGCTTGAATATTGTATTTGAGAAATCTATTTATTTATATTTATAGATTATAAAAGTAATGTTTTAAGTAAACATTTATTAAGTTTTTCATAAAATAATATGAATAATTTAAAAATTTTAAACAAAAGTTGTTCTTAAATCAAATAAGGTTTCTTGTTTATTTATTCAGAATGAAACCAAACATACTGCCCACAAGAATAGTCTACATGGACTTGTTCTCCTACACGGAAAAATTCTACAAAAGAATTAATTTTATCTCGATTCTACATAAGTATATAACTTATTGTTATACTATTCTTACAACAATGTGTACAAACATGTGTTGAGCTTTGTAGTAGAGAAAAATTAATTATTTTGTAGAATTTTTCCGTGTAGTAATTTTACAAAGACTGTAATTTTGCAAAGACAAATACAACACAGGAAAGGTTCATTCTAATTTACTATTTTTAAAATGCTGCAGTAAAAATTCTTTAAAAATTAATTAAACTTGAATATCATACCAATGATACCTTGAACGTATCAAATCCCAAAAGAATTTTTTTACTACAGTGTTTTAAAAATAGTATATTAGAATGAGCCTTTCTCGCGTTGTGGTAGTCATCTTACACTGTGGTGCTATATCTATGTGTGTGTGTGTGTAGATTAAAAACAAAATTTATATCTGAAATTATAAAGAAATTTGAAAGTTTCAATTCTGGCATAGTGAACACAAAAAATACTCTACATGAACTTGTTCCCCTACACGGAAAAATTCCACAAAAGAATTAATTTTATCTCAATTCTACATAAGCATATAACTTATTGTTATACCATTCTTACAACAATGTGTACAAACATGTGTTGAGCTTTGTAGTAGAGAAAAATTAATTATTTTGTAGAATTTTTCCGTGTAGGGGAACAAGTTTGTGTACAGTATTTTTGTGTTCACTATCCCAGAATTGAAACTTTCAAATTTCTTTATAATTTCAGATATAAATTTTGTTTTTAATCTACACACACATAGATATAGCACCACAGTGTAAGATGACTACCACAACACGAGAAAGGCTCATTCTAATATACTATTTTTAAATCACTGTAGTAAAAAATTCTTTTGGGATTTGATACATTCAAGGTATCATTGGTATGATATTCAGGTTTAATTAATTTTTAAAGAATTTTTACTACAACATTTTAAAAATAGTAAATTAGAATGAACCTTTCTTGTGTTGTACTTGTCTTTGTAAAATTACAGTGTGCATTCTACAGTGTGTAGATTTTCCAAAATTCTCTGAATCAAAATTGTTTTAAAGTAAAACTTGTTAAACAATTTATATTTTATACGCTGCTAACAGCCCTAACAGTCCCTAACTTTTCGAGTCGGACTATCATGCCCACGTCCTAATTGCATGATAGCTGTTATTGGACGATATAAAAAGGGGTTATTCCGGTGACAGCACACTCCTACGATGGTAAGCAGCGACACATACACTCCAATCGGAATGTATGATACTCAAACGGGCCTACGCAGGCGAGTGCACGACACTAGTGAACCCGGGTTCAGCCGGCCCCCTTCTCAATCCTTCAATAACTCCACTTATTCTAGCGGTCTTACACTATAATTCTTATTACTAGAATTAAACTTACCATTCCTTATGCTGTTTAACTCAGCAAATAAGGGCTGCACAGCTTGCTCACTCGTAGCATTCCGGGCTTCAATCTCGGCCGCCACGATCTCCAAAATGGGTAATTCACCGTTGAAAACACCCTGCCTGTGTAGTTGAGCCAGAAAGCATACATCCAGGTTCTGAATGAAGTCGGTGAATTGGCCCACGACTGTCCTTGTAATTCTGTCCAGTGCCTTCTGCATACGTACACTGGCGTTAGGCCCATCTCGCGGGGTGAAGTTTAGCTTTCTCAAAAGAAACTAAAGCGGCTCCAGTCACCCGGTCCAGCTCGCGATCACGAATTCCTTTAATGAAGGATCGGTTCAACACTTTTTTAAAAATTTTAAAAATCGGCACTCCGTTGAACTTCATTGTAGCTACTGATGCACTTATATAACAACACAACACACGTAAATACACACGACAAGGCGTAGAGCACAAGGTCGAAAAAACGGTCAGCACACGGGCGAAGTTGAACTTGGTATAGATACTAGGAATTGGTTACGGACTCTTAAATACCGCCTCGACAGTACAGCTCATTTTTTCCCCATACTCAAAAATCTTTTTTTCAATTTCCCGCTAATGCAGTTCAAATTATTTTATTGGTAAGACTACTCACTGTGTCTATTCCTGTTATAAAAAAGACTCACTTTGGTCAGAGAACTAGACACATTATAATCGCATTATTTAAGCAGCACAAATTTCTGCACAGCTAGAAAGGCTTAATAACCCATTACAGAGACTGACTCTTCACCCGAACGCAAACAGTCAGATCTCTTAATGACCTTCATTACGGGGGACTCATGAAGCATTTTACCAACCCTAAAGCTTAATCGGTTTTCGGTTACTAGGTATCGGTAGAAATCGATTAAGTAACTAACTAGGAATAAAACTATTAAAAAAAGACACCTTACTTAACTGAATGAACTATTAATTCAGCAATAGAGAGTCACCGCTGTGATGACCTAGTACCCACGGCGTCATAATTTACGCCAGCCTTAATGTTCGACTGCATGCCTGGTAATGACACTACGACTACTACTCCTTAACTCAGCGTTCCGATGACTAATATTACCATACGTCACTTTCGGCAATAATGATGTGTACTTACATGAATTTCTCCACATTAACTACTAATGTGGTTATTCATACTAGGACTTTCCTCTTCAACCCACTCTTATGCACATACTCGCTATTAACAAAGACGTATATAAAGACGCGTGCCTCCAAACTTTTAAGTATTCAGTTGTAACGTTAAGTAAGAACAGCTATTAGTGTATACACAGTGTTTTCACACCGATACTACAACTTCTCTTTGAAACATGAACAACACGCGGTTGACAAGAGATACAAAGCGTATCGAAATGGCATCTTATAACTCCCGTGAAGACGCTTTACAATACTTACTATATTCAAGAGTCTATCCATTAAACACATCGTGTACTAAAAAAATTATCGTTGGTCTTGCACCTCGAAAAAATAGTGATTTTACATGCGTTGTAAAAATAATTAATCAAACATTTTTTGGTATAAATTTTACAATTGAAGCCTGGCAGTCATTCAAACAACATTTTGACAAAATAACTAACTATTTCAGTGATGAAGTGCAAAATAACTCATCTGGTTTTGACAAGATTTCGTTTAATGGTATTACACTAAGTTTTACAACTTCATATGGTACTAAAGCTATATTACTGGACAAAATCGAAGAAAAGATTACTACAACCTATACATCATTAATCACAGATGAACAAGTGGAGTGTCAAGTAAGCAAGAAGAAAAAAGCTTATTCACCAGCAATTATTCTACAGAAGACAACATTTGAAGGAATTGTTAATATGGTCGAGTGTATCGACTATACAATCCAGGCTAATGAAAAAATAGCAACCATCGTGTCGCAGTGCAGTGCTAATATTATTGATAATGTTTACAAAAAATTTACAGAAAATATTTTAATGCCTCAAACTAAACCATATGTTAAGCAATATTTACGCTCGAAAAATACTGTAATTAAAAATATAATAGCGGCCAATTTTGAAAAAAATTTTAATGAAAATTATTTTGATGTAATTTTTAGCGAACTAATAGCAATGCATTGTAATGCTATATGCGAAAGTGTCATCGAAAAAATTACCACACCTAAATAAATATTATATTTATTGTAAGATTATTTAATATATATTGTATATATATAAAATGGTTTAAAATATAGATCTAAAACACAAATGCTTTCCTTCTTATTTAACAAAAGTTACAACCCAAACACACATTTAACCCCATTATTTATTTTATTTTTGAGTTGTATTACAATTTCGACTATTATTTATTATTATTATATCATCATGAAAATGTGTACATTTATGTACATATATAACACAGCCTGTACACGTATATACACATAAACGCACATACCCAAGCATAGATCCAAGTACAGAAATCTTCCTTACCAACGCATAACCTGCCGTTCAAGAAAGGGAAATTTTCCATACTCACACAGGCGTTATACATATACGACGTCAGCTGCTGAAGGGCGGGAGAGTTTCTATACCCGTACAGGGCCTTTCCCCCACCAACACACCACCTCTACGGCGGCCATCTTTCCTAACCTTCACTGACCCTACACCTCAACACCAGCCACATTGATTTTCTATATCGGTACAACGTCGGCTGCTACTGAGGGAGAGGGAGAGTTTCCATATCCGTACAGGGTCTTTACCCCCACCAACACACCACCTCTACGGCGGCCATGTTGGTTTTTTCACCCAGGCACTACACCTTAGGGCCGACCATACTTTTTCTATCTTTGCACGCTTTCACCGACTCGACCCCACCACTCGGCTTCGGCCGCCATCTTTTTCTATCTTTGCACATATACTACTGAGGTACTGCAAGAAGTAAAAGCGTGAGTGCGTGAGCAAGAGAGAGAGTGTGTGAACGAGCGTAGCGTACCAGAGAGAGAAGGAGAAGGACACTACGCCAATCCCGAACAGCATTAGCAGGAATACCCTCCGGCCGAATCGGCCTGCATCTCCAGCGATGAGTGCGTGCATGTATTAGGGTGTTCTCGCTCGCAGCTGCTAACAGCACAGCAAGTAAGCAAGCGTGCCTCTGTTACTGTTTATTGTAATCGAGTTGATGGCAGCGGCCCCAGCTGTACGCGGAGGTGCATCAGCACTAAATCGCCCTTCTTTCGCGCGCGCGATTCTTGTGTATTATTTTCGCGCTGAATTATTTTGTATCTTTGACGGGAATTAAACGTTAATATTAGATTTATTATTGGCATCATTATTCGGTCGTGTATACTTTCTCCCGTTCCCTCTAATGACAAGTAACTGATTCGCGCGATTCGACACGAGGTCAAAGTGCATAACTGAGCAGCTCAGTCTGCCACGCAAGAAGACGCAGCAGCGGCTACGAGAGCCACACGCACGAGCCAGCAAGCTTGCAGAAGCAAAGCCAGGAGCGCTCCGCAATTGTAACAGGGGTTCCCGCGGACGGCCGGTATTACGTCGCAGAGTGGGATACATGATCCAGCATGCACTTCGTAGAGTGCAAGCAACGGTAAAACCCGCTCAGTTACATACTATACATTTATAATTATTATCAATAATGTTTAAACACTATAAACATCTGTATACATCGACACGTATGAAGATTACCTAGTTGAAACTGGCAATGTAAACTCTGTTTGTTTAGCTATTATTGTTATTTTTTGGCTATATTTATTAGGGTTCGAGTAATGCTGTTGATGCAAAAACGCGATGTTTTGTGCGTAGTTCAAAAATTAAAAGCAGATGCAAGGAGGGAGAAGATCGCCTAGCTTTTTTTTAACCGACATCGGTAATATAATTTAGTTAATTCACCATTTGTTAAAAATTATTTATTACGTGTTTCATATTATATTTATCCGATGAAATCCTTGTATTGTGGCAAAATGCAATTCGGTATAGCGATACGTTACAAAAATACCACCGAGTTTGTGAATTGTATTTCAAGCCAGACAAAGTAAACGAACAATTCGAGCACATACTCTCTGACGGCAGCACTTACAAGTTACACCGGCACACAAAAATGCTCGATGCAGCATACAGTGAGTCTTTTGTATTATGTAGCGACAAATTTGAGGAATATTTACAAAACAGTGATGAAGCGCATTGAAATCTCGCGCGGGAAGCCCCTTAGGCGTGGATTCCCGCTTTTTCAATTTGTTTGTGTATAGGAGACGTGGAAGAAGATATGAAAGATAAAACGTTAATTGAGCGATAAATGAGATTAATTGAATCGTTCTCAAGTTGAGAGGGGAAAGCCTCGAGGCATAAAACCTCTCTCGATGAAATTTACAAGCTGCGGAATTACAAAAGAAAAAATGATTGGCGTGTGCTAGCAAATTCGTATCGTAGTGCTAAACTGTGACTTCAAATCCACAGAAGAGCTCGTCCTGTGATTCGCGCGCAAATGCATTAATACCGGTCGCGATTTGTACACGGATTTCCCGTCACCAAGCGTAGACAAAGAAATGAGCAATAGAGAGATACATACCAAAAGAACTCGGGAGATGGAGCCACTTGTTCTATGTCGATTCTTACGGGGACGCTCGACACCATTGCCCTCGATGAAGCTAAACCCGGAGTTTTCAACGGAACACGCATACTGAGCTTTTTCTGTTATGTACTGAAGAGTAGGAGACTGATTCGCTAAACGTTGATGAAACGCAAAGTGAGTATTTTTTAACCTACATCCATTGAAAAAAAAAAGATAATTCATATTAAAAAATGGTTCATTAAATATCTTTAATTTGTTTATCTCAGCATCGGAATCAGTATCGCCTGTTTCAATTCCAGTCAAAAAAAAATATATATATATATATCAGACAATAATAATAAAGAAAATGAAATTATTAATGGTCTATCTAGAAATATACTTTTCCAAGACATTTGCGGTGTTTAATCTGAAAATCCTCAAGCAATTGTACTGCCTGAGGGGTGGATTAGTCAAGTTCGACTGGACTTCCATGCAGAGTGTGGATATAATGGACGCAGGGTTACAGATCAACACAATTTTATCTTTATTTGAGATTTTTTTTGGCCTATTTAGTCCTAATGTACCCTAATGAAAAATCAAACACAGAAAAGCACTGTCCACACGATTCCAGGACAATGTACGGCCCAATCGGGCTCCACATTTTTTGACATAGTCATAAAAGCACTAGTTTTGGTATGACTGGAGGAAATTTAATTTAAATGAATAGATAACTTTCTAAAAATAAAACAAGTAAAAAATTTAGTTGTTTTAGCTTATTTTTCATTATTTATGACTTGTTTTATTTTTGAAAAATGTTCTATTGATTTAAATTAAATTTCCTCCATTCATACCATAACTAGTGCTTTTAAGAGTATCTCAAAAAAATTTCAGCCTGATTGGGCCGCACATTGTCCTGGTATCATGTGGACAGTGCTTTTCGGTGTTTAATTTTTCAATAGTGTACATTAGCACTAAATAGGCCTAGAAAATTCTCAAATAAAGATATTGTTGTGTTACGTATGTGTAAAAAATTTTAAATCAATCCAACTTATCTGTGTGAAATTAAAAATAATTATTTTTTCGATCTTTAAAGGTGGTGTGTCCCTTTAAAACATTGGTACGCAATACTAGCTATGGAAATAAATTACCATTTGAGGGAATATCATGTTCCACCTCATATTATAAAAAAATGAACTTAGCTTTGGCATTTCAGGTGACTCACTTTTCACGTATTAATATTATTTATAATATTTATTTATATTCAGCAGTCCGCACGTACTGTCAATTTTATGTAAACAAAATAATTTTGCGAACACAAAATCTACGCTCGCTACGAATTTTGCGCACTACTATCGAAAATTACGACTTTACAGCAATCATAATAAGTATATATTTTTTGTACATAGTTTTTTGGAACTGCTGATACTAGGGACCTAATACAGGACAAACATCCAGACCTTGTGGATAGTGATGGATCGATCAGATTTTGTAGAAGAATCAAATCCTTGATAATCGCGAAGAATAGCCGGACGCCACTTAATAGCTTGAAACCAAGCAACGAAATGTATAAGTTAATGTGTTGACTTCTTAATCCGCAAAAATGACTGTGCATATTCTTTCTCTTTTCTATGCATATTTGTTGTGCAATTAAATTATAATCCACGGTTACAATAAATACACTTATAAAAATATTTATTCTATTACGCGTTAATTTATATTTATAAATCATTAGTCATCCTTCAATGTATATAAATTACATACAATATACGCATAATATTTACGTACTCGGATAATTAATATGGTATATTTAAAACTTATAATTTACTACTTCAATACAATTTTATAGTATAATACTCATTATTCAGAGTTCTGACGAATCATCAGAGTAATTAAGTATATTATAATATTAAATTTCTTAAAAAGGTGATGAATGCGCCAGGATTTGAACTCGAATCCAAAAGTTAGTAGACCAATTGCATAACCACGCTGCTACGACTGATCATATCTTATATATATTGAAAGTAGCATATGTTCATAAGAAGGCGTAACGTTACAAGATTTCTGTTTTAACAGAGTCATTTGTTGTCATTTTAACATTGGATTTGGATATCGTATTAGGTAATAAGGTATAAAGCATAATAGACAATTTACATTAATATTTATTTATATTTGTATGATCACCGGTAATACTCATATGCAGAGCTCGTGCAGCTTCGGAATTCTAGTATTTCCATATTTCCTTAATTACCTTATAAATATTCGAGTTTGTTAATCATTATGAATTTAGTTTACAAAAAAGAGGTGGATTTGAACTAACAACCTTTGAAAGCTGTTTAGCACAGCTTTCCGCACTAACAGAGGTGCTGTTACTTGCTAGATCTCGCCAGTTTTGTCGGGCGGACTTGGCGATCTCGGCCGAAAAACGTGAGACACTTTTGCCTCCCCGGTTTGTAGAAGTTGGGTGTCCTTCTCTCTTACTCCCTGGTTAGCGGTTATATAAGTTAAAAATTATATCAATTTTATAGTTCACCGCTTAGGAGTCAAAATAATGCAATGAAGAAAATTATTATTTATTTTATTTTTGTCATTAGAAAGTCGATTTTAGCTTATAACTATTACGGAATCAGGTTGATCATAAGAGATAAAGTATTCTTGATTGCCCTTGACTATATTTCACAATAATTATAAAAATTTTTTTGTAATAATAATTATAATTTAAATATAAGAGACATTGACCAGATATATTTCTTTAGAATTAATCGTGAGAGATAATCATTGCAATTTTACATTATTTCTCATACTTCTTTAAATACAAATTTAAATATGAAAATCGACAAATGGAAAAATCATAAATTCATTGTTGTGATTATTTTTTTTTGTATCTTATCTTATTTAACGTAACAACAAAAATATAATTATTTTAATGCTAAAATCACAAATATAATTTAATTTATTTTAATAGATGTTATCATTATGCATGTACAATTGTGGGAGAGGTCATTTATTTATGAAATTATAGTGTACACGTGACGAGAAGGAGCATCGAGGCCAGACAGCCGCTTGTCTGCTCTCAAGGAGCAGACAACGCCTGCAAGTCTTCTGCCTGACCACCACCCTACAGCAGCTCAAGAGAGGCCCGCTTGACTAGTGCGGCGGGAAGGAAAGGAAACTGATAGCGCCAGAACACGTGGCGAATACCTCCACGCAGCCGGAGCCAGAGAGTGAGAGAGAGGAAGAGAGAGACAGAGAAGGAGAGAGAGAGAGGGAGAGGAGAATTAGAACGAGATAGTTAAGGGGATGTCGGAGCTAAAAACACTGTTTTTCTGTACCATATAACTTTTCAAATATAGTTTGCAATGAAAACCGAAGAAAAGAACACCATAGCGTTGAGTCTAATGAATCATCCTACCAAAAGTAAATGTCGATTAGACTTTTAGTTTTTTTTTAATTGTTACATGTGAGGGTCGATGTTTTGTTCTTCGTGAGGTGTTAAGCTCTCGATTGGTGCGAAATATCAAGGCAATGAAATAAATGCAAATAGATTATCGGTGAATGCGCTTGTTTATTAATCGTCATTAACAGCGCGTGAGTTATACTAAAGAGAGAAACGCGTATTTAGGTGACTCAGAGAATACGTGGCTCTACTTATTCGATTCGGATCTATATCGTCTCTGAGTCAAACGTTCGGTTGAGCAGCGTGGTAGTTACGTCGTCGAATAAAAGCCGCCGGGATAAGAGAGCGAATGCCTTCGCGCATCCCCTTTTATAGTCCTCTAGGCGGTATGATTTCCTTCCCGTGCGATCGTCCGAAATCGTGAGGGGGGTGACGCGTTGAGTCGGGAGAATCGGGCTTCGAGGCGAGTCCGTGCTGTTGCCACGCGCGGATTTCGCGACTCATGCTGAATTGCATTATAATTAGCGACGCTATATGCGTGGGACCTGTCACAAGTGACACGTTCTTGGGGTCGCTACCGGGTGCCTTCGCCCGTAATTTATGCAATAATGCCTACGAACCTAAAAATTTTTTTTTCTATACTTTTGTATTCCGATTTCTCGTTGTTTTGCGGTTGTGTAACATTTTTTGCTTAGGTTGTTTGAGTGATTTTACAAATATAATTTTTTTCTAATGTGTAGTTGTTACATTTATATGTGTGGTGTAATGTCCCATAGGCCGTGTTTGCGCATCCCTAATACATATTTTTTATCTGGCGAATCTTTCTTTTTGAACAAAGTTTAAAAGGTGCTCTCGCTTATTTTAAAATCAATTCTTGAGTAGTTGTCTGCGTTGTCCCGAATTCCTATACTTTGCAGGGTTAGCGTAGAATCTCTTGGTATCAGGGCTGGTTGAACAGCTAGTCCACTGGCAGCGGCCAGCTGCTGGAGGTTTGGGAGGCTGAGACCGGTTGGCGACAGCGAGATGTAGTAAGAGATGGCCTGGCTTACTATCTCTGGTCGTCTTATCTCGTGCATCTGCGTGGGTGCCACACAACCTTGTGCGTGCGTTTCCTCATTTCCTGAAATCAGTCTATCGCGGATTAGTAGCGGGGCCCTCCTTTTAGTGAGAACTGTCCATATAATTATTATTATTATTATTAGTGTGATCGAACCGGTCCCGGAATAAGCTACCGTCGATTGTAGGGTTGAGAATTTTCCGTAAATATCTTTATATTTGCCTGAACTTTTAGCTTTTTCGATAATTTCGCGGAAATTTTGTTCCGTTCTTGGCGATCGCGTCAGCGTCTCCCTTCGAAGGCTTAACGAGTTTGTCGCCGAACCTATGTCCAGAGTGTCCTTAATGAAGACTAGCGGCATTGCGTCCGTATTGTTTATTAAGGCGGTAATGTTTAGCTCTGTTTTATTTAATAATAACGTGGAGTAATTAGCGCGTACCTCGCGAGATGTTACAAGCCATATTGCATTGGTGCGTGCGGTGCAACCATGCGGCAGGCGTGACCTGCCGACTCCGTCTATGTCTATTGCGTCGTCCGTCGCTCGTTTGCAATTAAAAAAGAGTTTTTCTTTCATGTATGTAGAAATACCCAAGTATTTTGGGTACTCATACGTATCCAAAAGGTGTCTTTTGACTTAATAAGTTTGATTTTGCAGTCTGAAAGGTTAAGAGGGGTTCTGCTAATACTGATTTTAATTTCGCAGCTGGTGTCCTCGTTCACCTCGGGGACTGGCTCTGTATCTTTACATAAGTACAGGTAGTTTAGTTTTTTGCATTTATTAAGCATAGAGCATCTAGGGTGATGGCTATGTATGCTCCTAGCCCTTGGTCTAGTGCGAAATACTGATTTTCGGGCCATATGTACGCGAAGGTAATAGACGAGATACATGTCTTGAAAAAGAATTGAGATATTAAATATTTTGATTAAATATGTGATAGATATCCAGGCTTCTATGAGGGGAAACCGTAAGTCGGTTATTGTCTCCTCCGCGAGGATTTCTGATTTTTCGATTTGCTCTGGCATTCCGAATCGGGGGTGTACTACCCCTTGAGTTCTGCGTCAGTTAAAATTTCCGTATCTAGTTCGTATTGTAGTACGTTGTCTTCCAGCAGGTTTAGGGCTTCTGCGATTTCTTCTTGTCTTTGGAGGCTCTCTTGTTTAGATTGCAGTTTGCTTATGGCGCCTTCCAGTTCATATGTTTTTTCTTGCAGTATGTCGAATTCCGTGCGTATTAGCTCGGTCTGGTTCGCTAGTAATTTTGCTAGTTGCCTTGTGCCGTTGGCTGTGATGCTCATGTGTTGTCTAATTTCTTCCCCTGCTTCCTCGTCTATGGTGTCGAATAATGTGCGGCTGATTTTTCCTATTGCCGAGAACGAAGCTCGTTTGGTTCTTGGCTTCTGTGTGGTTATGTGGCCCTGCAACAGCTCTTTTACCTTGTCGACATTTTTCATTGCCTCTTCGATCTGCTGATGCGTTTGATTTCTTCGTTTAATTATAACCTTGACGCGTTAGAATTCTCCAGCAATGTATTAGGCTGCGCCATCTTGAAAAAAATGCCTTGAGATTTATCCGCTGGATCATTTTCCATGTTGTGCCTGACGTTGCCGATGGGTTTAACTTTTTAACTAATAAACCAGGATTTCGGTCAATGGCTTTTATAAAGATGCCCTCGCTGGTTCCCCTGGGTGTGGCAGACCTGTAACAGAGTGTACTATAGTTTTTTTGTACGGATACGTGTCTATTAGTACCGTGGTAATAGCTACTTTTGTTTCTGTTATAGTGTGTTAGTTTTATCGCCGTATTCATGTGGCTAGCCCTATTATTTTTCTGTTGGCTTCCCTTACTTTCCTTATTAAATGTATTGTTATTTTCTTCCCTTATATTATCCTCTATGGGTGTTGGTCCGCCAGTTTCAGTTCTTTCTTCGTGATTCTCGAGACGTTTAGCGTTTTGTGTTACTCTTCGTGTATTGCATTTATTACCAGTTCCTTTTTTTTGTGTCCATTTTGTGATTGCGCGATAGTGAGTTTACTGCAATCATTAATTACCGCTAGAGCCTTTTATTGGATGGTCTGAGCACCTGTTCCTCATTGCTCCTGTCCAATTTCATTACCGGTCATTATGTCTGCTGAGCACCTGGATTTCGTGCGGTATTACAAAAGTGTGAATGCCAAGACCCTTGAGCAGGCTCGTTCTATTCTTCATAAGCCCAGCGCCGAAGTGTAGAGGTCTTCCGTCCTTGTGGTGATTTTTTTGTTTTTATTTGTGCTATTTGATTTGTTTAATGTCTAGTGGTGCTCGTGATGAGCCTAAGTGTATGCATATCCCCCCTTCTTCTCTCCGTAGGTCATGCACCTCCGTGGTTCGCTAGTGGGCCCCCAATGTACATGTGCTACTATGTATATACGCCTAAATTGCGCTTTTGCGCTCTGTCTATGTGCTGGACGAGATCTCCCTCTTATTTTTCTTGACAGCTGAATCCCGGCATTTGAGTGCTAACTCTTGATAAGTGATACCTCTGTATTTTCTATAGTTTGTGGACATGTGAAAGAGGATCCCTGAGCTCCTATCGAATCATCGGCCTGCCATTTTGACGATTTCGCTGCTGCCCACTAGAGTATCCGGGTTTTTCATTAACCCAAAGGATGAGGGGGTCTTGGGGGATGCTACGAGTGTTCGTGGGGCGAGGCGGGACGAGATAATCCTTGACCGGATCATGGTACGTATTGCTTCCTGTCTCTCTTTTTGTCTTTGGTCCTTACTTGAGCGACCCGATTTTTTGTTTAGCTCATGTCTGCTCGTAAAGGGATGCCCTCCTCGATGGGAGAATAGGAAGGATTTTACGATTCCGTCGTGGGGCGGGTGGCTTCCGGTGAGGTAAGCCCCGTGTACGGGATGTATCTGCCTCAAGAATCTGTAGGGATCCACTCCTTCCTGGGTGATACACCGTTCCACATTGCTCCTGACCGAAGCTGGGGCCTTGCTACCTCGCATGGGGTTAATGTAGCGACGTATTACTTATCGGGACGGTGGACTATTACGGATTGCCACCCTGACAACAGACGGTTGGATAGTGTTAACCTTATACACTGTGGCAAGGCGTTTAAGTTGTGGCTTCGCATTCCCCAAAGATACTACGCGCTGCTAGCTAAGATCTTGGCCTAGACTGTTGACAAATTGCATCGCCTCGGCCAAGATGATGTTTCCTCCAGGAGGGGCGGATGTCTGGTGCTGCATTACCACAAAAATCTTGTGGTAACTACCAGGTTCTTGCGTGATCATTGTATCAGTTATCAGCTCGTTGTCCAACGCCCCGGGGACCTTGTGTATGTCAAACCCGGCATCCTTCACCAAGTTGTCAACACCGGAGTTTGTCTAGCCGAGGCCGTGAATGTGGGTGGGATACTGTGGAATCTCGTCGAAAATGTGTTTACGACCTGCAATTGTCCTCTTACCGCCATGCGTCCTATAGTTACCAACGTTCAGGTACAACGTATAGTTTGGTCTACGAGCCGAGGTGCGACTTCATAACTCGGGTCGTTGGTGAATATAAGTCATATGTCGCATCTCACCGGCATCCGAACCGATCTCATGAGAAGAAGTTATGTGTCTTCTGTCCTAAGCGTTACAGTCACAAGAATCTCAGGAGGCACATAAGGGAGACTCACACTCTCGAGGCCAAATAGCCATGCTATTTCTGCGGTGACCTTTATTCCTGGTCTTACCTCCGAGTGCACCAAGCGGCTTGCAAAAGGTCCTCCTTTTTTCTGGGATGTCTGGCTTGCCGGTTTCCCCCCGAGGCCGACAGCCTGCTGGGGAGTCTATGCCCAGTGTGAGGCCCATGGAGCGCCGTCCGACTGGTGATGATTGCTTTGTAAGATGCGTCCATTTTATTGTTGTAAGTTATTGTATTCAAATTAATAAATTATTTCTACTCGAACTGTTCAGTGGCTCCAGAATGTGTCTACTCATTGTTATTCATACTCATTTTTGTCTCTGACTTTTGTCAACCTTTTTTTTTCAACCTACCTCGACGATATCCTCCTATCCCTACTAATCAAATTGTATGTAAAAAGGTGAAAATAGGGAAATCTTCCTCGTGTGTATAAATGTACGGGAATTTCCCCTTTCTGTATTACTTTTAGCCGAACCGCTGTCCGTTCGTCACTCATCACAAGTCATTATTTATATTGGTTCCGTTTTGGAGGTCTTCGTATCCTTTTTACCTTGCAGTTCCATTGATTCGCACTCTCTTTTTTTCTTTTGGTTAGTACTTGATTCATAGCTGAGTTTGTTGTGAATATAATTCTTCTATAAGAGCCTGTAACCCTGTATTGCACCCGTTTGTGATATGTTCAGAAAGGTATTGGGAAATGGATTCAACTGGATCGTGTGGGTCTGGAACCCGTGGCGATGCCCACAGTTGTGCTGAACGCTTTTCCCGGGCTGCTGAGCCCACTTCTCCTGCCTTGCCGTTACGTCGCCCCACGGACAGTCGGAGAGGCACGCTTGATCGCATCGTGTCTCGCGTTGAGAGTCCTAACGTCTCTCTGGATCAGATAATTAAAGACATGCTGTTCCTTCGAACCGTCCGGGATATTATGGGGCGCACTTCATTAGGGGTGCGTGGTGATGCGCAAGGTGTATCTCCGAGAGGTCGGCGTTTGTTTCGCCGTCGTACCAGTCGTGGCCGTATCGTCGTTGGCGTGGCCCTGTCCAGGGATGTCTCATTTCCGCCCTCAACCCAAGCAGCCATCACAGGTCGTCCGACCTGCCGATTCCACTGCAACGGGAGTCGGGGCTGCACAGCCTCCTCGTATTTTCTAACGTCCGTAGCCTCGACGGGACGGTTCGGTTGGTGCTTCTCCTCGAGCTCGTGTGAGTAACCTTTCTGTCATACTTCGTGCGTTTGTCAGTCGTTAGTAATGTTGATTGTCCTTGTTTACTATTATATCTTTTATTATTTTAATTATAGAGTTATCGTCGGAGTAAGTTCGCAAGGCCGTAAATGTGTGGGCACGTTTTTGCTCCATATGTTGTCGAGACAGCGTCAATGCCTGTGAATCTGCCGGGTCGGGTTGCGCAGGGATCTTCCCCGTTCCTACCTCCTTCCGCAGCAGCTCCTTCTTATCTGACTTCCATATCTCCGGTATCGCGCGCGTTTGTAAGTTCGACTTCGAGTGAATTCTACGAGGGGCGTACTGGTTTCCAGGGTGCCGCTGCAAACTCCTTTCCGCCGCACTTTTCCGCTCGTGGTGGTCTCGCCGCGTTCAATTATAGCGAAGGGTCTGATTTTTCGTCCGCGACTGCATACTCGTATCTATCTCCAAACAGATACCATGAGGAGCGCTCGGACCTTCAAGTGGCAATAGCAAATGCCTATCAGTCGCGCGCTACTGCTCGCGAGTTTGTTGCTACGTCCGTTGCTAACGTCCAGCCGGTTTCGCTGCTTGGGGATGAATCCGGGTGGGTCGTGTTCCCTGCTACGACGGTCTCGGGTTCCGTATCGACCGCGATGCCCGTTAACCGAGACTGTGAAGGCGTTCCGTCAGTCGAGGTATCCCAGGCCATACCTCTGCCCATAACGTCTGCACCGGATGAGGGTATTCTTGTTGCGAATCGGTCAAATAATCTAGCACCTGCTTCCGATCGGTCGGTGACTGAGATTGATCTGTCCGGTGATTCTACTAATTGCTTCGGGTTGCCGCTTTTGGATAATGTTTTGAATTTACCCGATTTATCGATCAGCTTTGAGGCGACCCTCCGCCCGCCTCCACGGTATCGACCATGGGGTCTTTGCTCGTGCCGTGCGCGATCTATTGCGAGTACATGTTTAGGCCGGTTTACCAATGCTTAAATGGTCATTCGGTATGCAGTTTCTGCTGGGAAAGTACGGCGCAGTGCGCCATTTTTCGGGGGCTACGTGGCAACATGCGAAACTTAGTGCTGGAATCGTTGGCTGGAGACCAACTTCAGCTTTGTCGGTATCAGTATCTCGGTTGCGGAGAGTTCATGAAGCTTGATGACTGGACGAATCACGTCAAGATTTGCTCCGTTCGTCCCCCGCGTGTACCCGGTCGCGCGTTTTCTCCATCTGCTTCGTCCGTTTCTTCCGGTTCGTCTTCCTCTATTCGTATCCGCCTCTAGTCCCTTTCATCTTCTGAGTCGGGCGAGTTCGACTTGTGATCGGCATGCGTGTTTTAAAACTTTTACTTGTGGTTTTTCGTTGCTTTATTTCAGGGTTTTTCAACGCTCCAACTGCCAATTCCTTATTTCAGGTGCGATCCAGCCTTCGTATCCTTGATGAGCCCGGTCGCGTGTTGGTTCCTGCGCGTCCTAATCCAGACCGAATGGATACTTGGGTCGGCATCCGCCCGATGGATGAGCTATTTTCAAGCAATGATGTAGTGTCAAGTGAAGTGACTTGGGACTCGTGGGGCCGATCTTGCTCCCCAACTCCGACGCCGCTTAATTCTATGACCTCTGTTCCAGACGACCTGTTGGGAAATCTGTTCTTGGATTCGCCGCATGATGTCGATACGGCTGCTGCCTCCGAAGCTTCCGCGGACCTCGACCGTCAAGGGGCCGTCGCAAGGCATTCTGACTTACCAACGTCCTCCTGGGCCAGTGTGGTCAGCCCGCAAAGGGAGGTTTTGCTACTACACGAGCTGTTTATCTGCCTTATCTGTGAAGATTTTATATATCCGTATTATCGGCTGTGCGACAATGGGCACACTATCTGCCCGTCATTCGTGCAGCGCTGTGACCAGTGTCCTATGTGTCGTGGCCCTACCGCGGCTTGGGACAATCGGGTTCTAGAAGGCATTGGGTGCCGAATCTTTTTCCCATGCCGTCATCACGATCTAGGTTGCCTGGAGGTGCTCGTGGCTCATGATTAGCATAATCACGATCATTATGTTTATCGTCCACGGCCTCTGTCACCCCACACTCTTCTTTCTATTGATGCTAATTATTATTTTTGTTATTAATTGTGTTTTGTTTTCTAAATATTATCTTGTTTATTTCTTATTTATCTTATATTGTCCCGTATATATATATATATATATATATATATATATATATATATATATATATATATATATATATATATATGATTATTTCTATTGTTTATCAGATGATCTTGACTATTATTTAAATTTACTTCCCTAGTTTACATTATTTGCATTTTATTAGCGTGATATTTTTTTTTTTTGTTATTATACTATTTCTGCCTTAATTGGTTATTTCTTCGTCGTTTTTGTCTTCTCGATCTATTCCCTTTATGTATCGTTTAAGTTTATTTAGGTTTACTACTCGCGTTTTGTCTCCTCTCTGGATCTTCGCGTTATGTGTTGAGTAGTTTATGCCTAGGATTTTGCATGGACCCTTGTATTTGGACTTAAATTGTCTCACTTTTGGTTCCTTAAGGACATACACCATTTCTCTTTCTTTAAATTGTGTTACATTTAGCTTTCTATCGTAGTAATACTTTAATGGATGTTTTGACTGTACTAAATTCATTGCGGCCATTGTTCTTAGTTGCGCGTATGCTTCTGTTGTGTCTGCAAGATAGTCGTCAAATGTTTGTAGTTGCTCACGTGGCGGAAAGCTTGACGGAGTTCGCGCGCATCGACCGAAAGCTAATTTTTGCGGTGAGTAATCCAATCCGTCATGTTCCGTGGAATTATATGCGTGCTGCGCTAGCGGTACTAGCTCATCCCAGTTACTGTTGCCTTCAATGTAGGTTTTAATGTATTCTTTTAGCGTATGATGCATTCGCTCTATTCCTCCATTTGACTGAGGATAATATGCTGTTGTTGAATATTTATTAACTCTGAGCACTTGCGCAAATTCTTCCATCACTCGGTTCATAAAATGTGCTCCCTGATCGGATATTAGTGTTACCGGTGATCCAAAATAACAGATCAATTTCTCCGTGAGTGCTCGGATTACCTCCTTCGCTGTTGCGTATTCAACAAAGACTAGTACGCAGAATTTGGTGAAATTATCTTGTATCGTTAAGATGTAACGGTTTCCTCTTTCGGTTGGGGGCATCAGTCTGCAAAAATCGTTAAATATTTTGTCAAATGGATACGACGGTGAGTCTGTTATTAGCATTGGCAGTTTTGTTTTTACACGAACTAGTTTCTTTTCTTGACATCCAGCGCAGCTTCGAACAAACTGCCTTACATCTGGTTGCATGTTCCGCCAGTAATACTCGCCCGCTACCCTGTTATCTGTCTTACTTGTTTCTTTGTGACCGCCGATTGGTGATTCATGATATTCCTTAATGAGTCGGTATCTATCTTCCACCTTCGGTACCGGTAGATTGTTTTCAAATAATACGATAGATAGTGCCTTTCCTTTGAATATTTTGTTGCATTGCTCGATTACTCGTTCTCAGTCTCCGAGTGTTATTAGTCCTAGATCTGTAATAAATCCGAACGTTGTTATTCCATATTTTTCAACCAGTAATTGTAGCGTCTTCATACAAGTTGTTATGTCTGGTCTTAAAGGTTTATCATGCATGTGTTTTTTCAAAATTATTCCGAACATCTACATGTCCCCGTGTCGAGTTACTGTTATTTCTCCTACTGCACGCTGTGTCTCTAGCAGTTGTTCTCTGTTTATATATCGTCGTTATATGAGAGCATTTGGAACCTCCGTGTCCAAGACCATGTCCTCCAATAACATGTAGGGGAGGTTGCACTTATGAGAAAACAGGTCCTCGTTTAGACTTTGTACATCAGTAAATAAGTTGCTATCGTCAGGACCTCTTTCCCATCCTGGTGTGCCTTGATAAGGTCGCGCTTCTGCTATTAGATAGCGCGCCATTGCCTCTCGTACGTGAGTGCTTCGTTGGAAGCTCGGCGCTCGTTCGTCTTCCTCTGACTCTGTGTTTGATTCTTCATCAGCTTCCTCTTCTGGTACAACATATGGGGTAAAATTAATGTTTGTGAGATATAAATGCACGAATTCCTTCCCTTCATTTATGTTAAAATGACACTATCTATAACTTCCGTTGGTTTTGAAATGTACGTACACATTGTAACTAAATGTTTTCGAGATGATGTATATGCAGTCCGCCTCTCCGTACTCTACTTCTGATAAAATTTGGCGCGCTTCATCAGGGTTCCCGCAAGTTTCCAGATGTGGGCTACAAAGGAGTTGATATCTCAGTTGGCTTGCTGTTGCTTGTAAGTTTAAGGCCTTTATTAGCGAAGAAAAAGGCAGTTCCCTGGCGGATCTGTTGGTATATTTCTGTCATGGATCAGTCGTTTACGTGGCTCCGCGCATGTGTCTTGTTCAAAGTATACGAAAAATCTTTGCGCTAGCTCGTCGGTATCCGCGTTGCTGTGAGATTTTGGAGATTGTTGAGATCTGTATGGCATTTTCATACTTGCTTCGGTCTTCTCTACAAGCGCTTGATCGATAGGGGAGTATTCCATTCCCTCTAGGGAATCAGACTTGCTGCTTGTCCTTGTGGGGCTACTTCCCTTATGCGCGCTTCCATTGTGGGCGTTTGAGTTGTTAGTTCTGGGTTCGTCTGCATTGCTGCTGCCAGGCAGAGGTCTTGCGTAGGCCTTGTTGTCGATTTGTGGAGTTATATGGTAGAAATCTTTCTTTGGTTCATAATCGGGAAGGCGTTGTTTTGACTTATTAAGTTCGTCGTCCTCCAGTATCAAGGGGATATAGGTAGCGATGATAGGCTGGAGACAGTTTATACTCTCGTATGCGGGTGTCTCTGTGCTAGGTTTTCTCTTGCTAGCGTTTCCGTAGTTGGGGCTGCTGGCGACCTCCTGATTTCTCGATTCCCATATATTTACCTGCACACCCGATTTGCTTTTCCTGCTTACTTCTGCTACGTCGTCTACGAGGCGAGTCCTAAAATTATTCTTCTGTCCTCTGATTCGGTGGTTACTCTTTCCCTGTCAGCTGTGTCAGCTGATTCAGGAATTCCCCTTGATTTCGGCCATTTGCGTGCTTTCCTAAATCGTAATATGGTTGCTTTTCTCTCCTGTTCTTTGGCTAGCTTGTATAATTCCGTCTTCGGTCTCTCTGGGTTTTCTTCTCCCCCTTGTAGTATAGGGTTTCTAGAGAGCGCGTGTGCGTTACCGTTGCGCGGATCTGATCGATATATGATGTCAAATTCGTAGCCTATTAGCTCTGCTATTAGTCGATTGAATCTAAGATCTGGCTTTTTGGTGGTTAAAAAGTGCTTTAGCGGTTCGTGATCCATCACCACTGTGAATCTTCGCCGTGCAAGGTAGTGCCTAAATTGGTCCTTAGCGAATAATACGGCTAATAGTTGTCTATCGTAGGTTGAATATCTCAGCTCTGCGCCCTTAAGAACCCGTGATGCGTATGCGCAGGGTTGGTCGCTGCCCAGTTGACCCTGGCTCAAGATGGTTCCTATCGCGTAGTCTGATGCATCGGTTATTACTAGGAAGGGCTGCGTAAGGTCTGGTGTCTTCATTACAGGTTCCTTGCACAGCGCTGTTTATAGTGCGTCGAAGGCTTGTTGGTGTTCTTCCTTCCACACAAAAGGTTTATTCTTCCTTAGTAGCCTGGATAAGATAGCTGCTGATTTTGCGAACCCTTTAATGAAGCGCTTGTAATACCCCAAGAGTCCTAGAAATTGCTTTATCTTCTTATCGTTAGTCGGCACTAGTAATTTGTTCACCGCCTCTATTTTCTTTTTGCAAGAATTGGCATTTCAGCGGTTCAATTGTCAAGTTAGCATCATCTAATCATTTCATTAGGCGACGAAACTTCTTGTCGTGTTCCTCGAGGTCTCTTGCGAAAACAATAATATCGTCGAGGTAAACATACAACTCTGTCCCATAGGCACTGGAAGGTCGAGGGAACGCCACTGAGGCCCATGCCTAGTCGTTGGTGGCACTAATAGCCGAAGGGCACGGTGAAGGCTGTCTTGTGCGCATCCGCTGGGTTCATTGGTATCTGGTAGAACCCCGTTCTCAAATCTAGGGCCGTGATGTATGGGGCTGAAGCGACGATGTCTATTATATCCGCACTGTTACTTCGTTCAGTTTTCTAAAATCTGTTACCAGTCGCCATCTCTTTGTTCCATCCGCTGCGGGCTTCTTGGGTATCACGTATGTAGGAGAGCTGTACGGCGAATCCGTTGGTCTGATTACGTCATCCTTCAGCAATTATTTTATTTGATGGGCTAACTCTTCCCGTCCCTCCTGACTCGGTCTATATGCCTTGGTATGAACGGGGATATCTGTAATAGTAGGTATCTTATGAGACACCAGTGTTTTCGCCTTGAGTTTCTCGCCAGGTAACCCAAAAATATGTGGTCTTTCTCGAATTATCTCCTTAATGTGATCAGTTTCCTCTTCCGTTAGATCGTTTAATGTTTCCGGATCGAAGAGTTCAAAAATTTTCCGAGCTCTGTCTTTGCTTTCGGTTGAGAATATTGCGCATATGTTAACTGTTTCGCTAGGTTCCTCCTTCTCTAAATTAATGTCTTTCCCACCTTCTCTTATTGCTTCGCATAGTTCTAGTGTTACCTCCGATGGGTTTATCTCTATTTCCTTCTTAGTTGCATTGATACATAACGCGTGTATTTTCCCCTTCTGATGAGTGCCAATAAAATTCTCAAAGTATATTCCTTCTCCTAAATTCTGTAGAGGGGGAAACCTTACTTCCTCTGATTTGTCGCTGGCTCTTGCATATATTACTTGTCTCGTTCGTGCGGGTATAATAAATCGTTCATCTTGAGTAAAAGGTATTATAGTTTGACCAAATTCTATACATCTGTCAGCGGCATTCACCTTTCCACCATATCTCGTAAATACGTCCCTTCTCAAAATACCATCTGTGTCTATAGGAAATTCGTCAGGAACTACGTATACTCTGTAGAGTGTCGCACGCTAGTCCCTCTAGGCTCATCTCTGTTTTACCTAAACTTAGGCATTCTCCCGCCGTAACTCCATTAATTGCTATAATATATTGTTTATTAATTGACGTCAACCTTGTGACGTTACTCGCCTTAATTAAGGTCACATCCGCTCCGCTATCCGCATAGAATCTCGCTCGTCTCCCTTCTAACGCATCACTCGTGAGTTCTAGAATTGGTGGCTTGCGTCCTGTTGTCGTAAATTATCGTATGCTTTTTATTCTCGTTCTCCTCCTGCACGGGGCATCTCTTCTTTAGCACATTTGCTCCTTTAGCTTGTTGAATTGCGCCGCTATCTCCTCTATTTGTTTCCTTGCGTCTTCTTGTTTCTCCTTCATTTTATTGCCTTGCCCCTCTACCTTTCTCTTTCGTTTCTCTGGCAAATACCTCCCGGCATCCCCTTTCATAGTCCTCTAGGTGGTGAGATTTCCTCCCCGTGCGATCGTCCGAAATTGTGAGAGGGGTGACGCGCTGAGTCGGGAGTATCGGGCTTCGGGGCGAGTCCGTGCTGTTGCCACGCGCGGATTTGGCGACTCATGCTAAATTGCAGTATAATTAGTGACGCTACATGCGCGGGACCCGTCACACGTGACATAATTTGTAAATTACTAAATACCTAGCGTCGAAATTGTGAAACTAATGCTCCGACATCCCCTTAACGAGCGCAGGACTTCACGGCAGAGTTGCGGCTGAGATTCGTTCACATATTTCCTGGACGCCAAGGCATCACCACCGACAAATCCCACGGAATAAATAACATCACGAACAGAGTTCTTTTTCACGAGCATGATTATGGAGCATGCAACAACGCGAACTAGAGCAAGGAGTTTCCAGTGACAAAGAATTTGTAAGTCCATTTTGCCATAATTCCGCTGAGAGTTAAGAAAACTCCAATCAACAATCGTAGCCAAAGAGCGAGTATGAGTGAGTGTGAGTGTCGCGAATGAGTGAGAGATATTGTTATTGCTGCTGGAAATCGTCCTAAATTGTTTTTAAGAAATAAAGTAAGAATAAATTAAATTTTTGAGTGTGATTAATAAATTCAGTCGCGTGTGGAGGTTTAATGTAGCTGTTTTGGCATTCCCTAATAAATTGAGGAATATTGTACGGACTTCTGGTGGCCGATAAATTACCACGTTATAAATTATAAATGTTATAAAAATCTTGTGTACTTAACAGACAACTTCCAAAACTTTTTTGTAATTATAATATATATCATTAATTATGTTATAGCGTCCTTGAAAAGGGAAACTAAAGCATCTGAACGTCGGACAAGCAAAATGATACCAAAATATAACTCGTTGTGATGACTAAATTCTTAAATCCCATATTTCCTTAACGTATACAGTTTAGAAGAGAGGAACACACGCGCGTGTTAGCCAAGCTCCGCAGTCATCGAATATGACTGACAATAGATTAGAGGAAAAATGGGTGCTAGGGTGTAATTGTAAGGATCTAGTTAAATACTATTAGGAGTGTCAGATAGAACTAAAAGGAGGTGGCTCTTTATTTGAGTGTTTTTTTAGTGATAGAACATATCCTAATAAATTCAAGATTTAAACTCTAAACACTTTCAAACCAATTTCTAATGTATTTTTACAATAATAATATTTACAAACTGATAAAACGAAAGTTTTAATGATTTTTCTAGGTGTCATAGTATTATCTGCGGTTGCAAATCAGTTTAGACTTCATAAACTAAACAGTGTTGAAAAGTTTGTTATGTCTTATGGTGGGTTACGGGGTGCGGTTGCATTTGCGCTTGTTCTTCTAATAGATGTTCAACATGTTCCTTTGCAACCTATGTTTGTGACAACCACTATAACCGTAATCTATTTTACAGTCTTCTTTCAAGTAAGAACAAATAATTATTTAAATTTTAATATTCATCTTAATATATAATTACTTATAACAATAACTGTTTATACCCCAAGGCTAATGGGTATATAGCTTCTTGCCAGTTGTAACAAAATAGTAGTTTTTGATACAAGTGCGTAAAAGTTGATTCTACACGAGTGAGAGGTTTGTCGCCCGAGCGAAGCGAGGGTGATAAACTCACGAGTGTAGAATCAATTTTCGCACTATCGAACAATATTTTTAATACACTGTGCGTAAAGTGCAATTTTACGTACTTTGCAACTTTTTAAAATCGCATTTACGCTCCCTGTATCAAAAAATATTGTTCGATACATGTGCGAAAATTGATTCTACACTCGTGAGTTTAAACTCTCACTCGTGTAGAATCAACTTTTACGCACTTGTATCGAAAACGACTATTTTGATACAGGGAGCGTAAATGCGATTTTAAAAAGTTGCAAAGTACGTAAAATCGCAGTTTACGCACACTGTATCAAAAATCATATTGTGTGCTAAATTTTGCTTATTTTAGAGCGAATGAGAAGGATGACTGGGGACAAGTAGTGTTGGATATAGTACACTCGTAAGTGAGTAGAAATATTTATGTATGTTTGACAGATATATTTATTCATATAAAACTTAAACTAAATACAGTTATACTCAAGAATCCTTATATACAGCAGCATTTCAGTATGCGACTAGATTCTATAAATGTAAATGAACAAATAATAATATAGATATCATCTTTAACTATATGTACATTTTTATCTTTTAATAATGTATCTATCTTATCTACTAGTATCTCGTCAAAATATCTCATTGCGAATCTGATATTATACGCGGTGAAATATGTGTACTGAGGATTTACTGCTCTATTCATTAATTTATCTTTGCTATAGTCGTCGACCTCTTTTACAATAATTTCTATAGCTTCTTTAACTATTAATAAGTACTTAATTTTATGATCTATAATTTTTGGCAGTGACTTTAACCTATCAAAGGTCACTCTTTTAAATACTAGTGAAGACTTATGTGGTTTTTTTGCCTTAGATGCATTGTCACTTTCCTGCCGCTCCATCACCAGCTTAAACGCCCGATCCGAGTAGCTTATCATGAATCTAATGGTAAAGCCGGTAATAGTAATTCGCTGATCTAGCATCTCTTTCTCATTGTACGCTTGAAAGAATCGGTCGATCTCGTCAAATTGCTCTCGAAACTATAGCCAGGTGGCGAGTAATATGAATACTCCGTAAAAATCGTTATTAGACAGCTGGATAACAGGATTAAAGTCGCCGGATAACAGAAATAAAGTAGCTGAATTTACTGGCAGCTGTACTTGCTGATCTGGCTGTCCTGGGCTTTATTATCCTCGTACTGTCTTATTTGACCAGCCATCTTTCTGTTCTTCGTTGCTTCTTCTTCTTCTTCAAGAGAGTAAACTTTGAGCGAGCGAGTGAGAACTGTGGTCTGTGCGCTGCAACCTCTCCATGATATATTGCAGCATATACAAAATCCGGTAAATTTGTGGGGTGGTGTGAATAATAAGGATCAGTCTCTACAGAGGTGGGATACTAATAGAATCACTGATTCTGGAGTGGGCATCCAATAGAAATTTGCAGTACTAGCACTTTTAAAACGCCACACAAGTTAAAATATCTTCTTACTTTACCGTTTCACATGACATTTTTCAATATTAGCATGCCCAGACCATTGATCATATAATATAGAAACATGATACAATATTTGCCACAAGTACCACCTTATCCAGTTATAATTTCGCTGAATCCGACTTACGTGATCAAGGATGTATGGTGGTGTACCAAAATTATCAAAACACCACTTTCAGTCACATACATAGCAACCCAGAGCATACTACGTCTCTTATGACTCTCCGTATTAAGCACAAAGCCACGTAGTTTTACCCACGTTATCGTAGTTTGATCTGCCGGATAAACTCCAATTGCATGAAACTTCATTTTTTGGAAATTCTAGAGATTACTCAGAGTATTTATTTTTGCAGACGTGGTAGTAGTAGTGTGAGGAGCAGAGTCGTTACTTTTTTCAGCATGAAACGACCCTTGTCATCCTTGAAAACTGCAAATCAATGACTAGATCCATTTTTCGTTCGTCTGCTTGGCTCAAGAAACACATAGCGACCGTCACGAGAGTTGTGGTGGTGGAGCTTTTTATTCAGTTTTGAGGAGCGCCATCTTCCTCAACTGCTATAATCAACCAAACCATATCGAGATGAGTCAATCTCTAACAGATTGTCATAGTCACATCAATTCTCACACTACCTCTTCCAATTAAATTCTTAATGGGTATCGTTGTTGGCCGATAATTCGGTCATCAAATTGAATGCAAAAAGACAGTAGCCATTTGGGCATGTATCACGGCTTATCGAATTACCAGTATTCGAAAAATGCACAACTATACTAGAAAAGAGTGCGCGATACGTATCTACATACATTTTATACACGTTTTATTAATTTAAAGTACAGTAATGGTTAGAAATTAAAAAAAAAAAAAAATCAGTCCCTTGCACATGTGAGACGGTCGGGTGCTCACTTTGATAGTGCTAAAATTCTTCTTACTCTTACAGTGTCGAACCAATTGTCCGAGATATTCCGTACAAAAACGACTTCTGAGCTCTTGTCCTAAACGATCTACACATCTTAATCGTTGATTGTATGATGTCTTCTCTAAGTGATCTGGATCAGGTGTTGCATCTTGGCGGATTTCTTTTAAAAATATTTCGGGGGTGATAGCAATCAAACCCTCATTTTCATCCGCGAGATGAGTTAACGGGTCAGCATCAATTATTGCCTTGTACTCACAAAGCACCGTGCTCATGTTCTGGTAGTCCAACGAAGCCTTTCCTAACTCCTTCTTAGCAGGTCTTTTACAACTCTGACGAGACGTTCCCACCAGCTACCCCACCCGCAGCTGACGGCGGATTGAAATGCCATTCTATTTTTTCTGTTGTGCAATATGAATTAATCTTCTTCCAGTCCACAGACTTTAATAAGTTATGCGCTCCAACAAAATTCGTCCCATTGTCGCTGTACATGGTTGTTGGTCTACTCTAGAAAAGCTGTGGTGGATAAGCTCGTGACCAGCTCCAAGTGAATCGCGTGGTACACCGCACACGTGTAGGGACATATCCATGCCTTGTCTCCATTCTTGAGATAGAGAGGACCCGCGTAATTCAGCCCGCCGACCTCGAATACTGCTGCATCTTGCACACGATTACGAGGCAGACTAGCTGACGGCACATCTGCAGTTTTTTCGAAATATCTTCTGCAAACGACGCAATTTCGAATGATCGATCGTACTGTTCTTCTACATGCGAGTATCCAGACCTTCTCTCTCAATGTGGACATGGTTGTATTCATTCCAGCATGTTTTAGACGCTCGTGTACATCCTTTATCAAGACTGTCGTCAAATCATGTCTGGAGTCCAAAATTACGGGGAATCTAAAATCTTCCTCATCTAATCTGTTGGACACAATTTTTTTGAACTCATTAATTGCAAGTCGTCTAGGTAGACATTCAAACTTTGCAATCTTAGATCAGTAAGTCCGTTGAATGTGTCACTTTGTACCAAATTTAAAATCGTATTTTCTGCCGAAACGAATTCCGTTGTACTGAGTTCTACAGATAATTCTCGATTATTTTTCGACGTTCGAGCTTTCTTTACATATCTAATAATCTACGCTATTATCTTCACGACTTTATTATACTTGGAACAATTAAATAAATACCACGAGGCTTTCCTTGGCGTTTCTTGGGTGACGTCCGTGCAGATCACGTGCGAGATCAGAGATGAGTCTCTGCTTTGGTTTCCTCTTGAAGAGCTGCAGCTGCCTTGTTTCGGCTTTTCCTGAGCTCGTTATTCACTTTGTCGTCATTCGCCATAGTGTCATCCAGGGGCCACTGTCTGGAGGGACGTACCAACCAGCTGGGACGCTCCCACCATCTTGTCTGCAGGAGCTGCAACGTAGTGCAGCCTCGCGAAGGAACATCTGATGGATTTAAAGTGCCTGATACGTATCTCCAAGTGTTTATATCGGAGAGTTTCCTAATCTCTTATACACGGTCGTAAACGAATCGAGACCACTATTTTCCTATTCTCAACCACATCAACACCGTCGATGAGTCATTCCAATAAACTACTTCTATATCGTTAAGATTCATCTCTTTTTTTGACAGAGCCTAGCAGTCTGGCTCTCGGAACTTGGCCTGCACTAAGTTGATCTTCACGTCTGTGGATTTTCCACTCTGACAAGCAGTGCTGCGGTATACGCCGACTTTCTGGCGTCCACAAACATATGAAGCGTGACTGTGTTTGTTTCTTCTCCAAATATCCACCGAGATACCTTAATCTCTTCGAGTCTCTTCGAGTAATCTCTTCGCAGGTCGAATCTGGTTTGCTGCATGACTTCAACTGCTTCACGTTTGAAATGTGTCTTCTCCTCAGTCGTTCTTACGCTGGTAACGCAGTTGTCTAAGTAGAATGATGCCTCCAAGTTTTTTAAGAAGTCATATTCCTCACTTGACCTATTTTATACATTCTAAATCTAAGTATAATATTATGAATTAAAGTAGTATACCCCTCGTTCTGGGACACCCAAACAGTCCCAAAGTGTCGCAGACTGAGGATGACCCAAAGCGAGGGAGAGGGGGTACTGGTGCCAGCGAGGCGGTGGTGGGGAAGTCGTCGACGGTGGTGGGACGGTGGTGGGACGAATGCTCTCTCCCAGTCTCAAATTTTTTTTGGCGGCGGTAGTAAGGGAAAGTGATGACGCCGTTTATTTTTTTATTTTTTACACATATTTTATTTTTTTACATTTACTATGGGAATGGATAAGTAAAGGGGATATCAATAAATATAAGATAAGTACATTTTTCAGATTTTTAATAAATCGATTATTTATTCAATATATATATATATATATATATATACATATCAATCATTATTATGCGCTGTAATCATTTAATATATGTGACAATGTATCAACAACAAAGTATCGTTATATAATGCTTACTTGATTTCACCAGCAACGCCTTTAAACGACTTACTCTGACACTCTCATCCCATAGTCATAGTATACAGTTATTGGCGGAGAAGAATAAGATTGGTGGCGGGTATAACGATATTAATCGTGGAAAAAAGTGATCACGTGTGGGAGAAAGAGGAAGAGGAGGATGAGGAGGATGAGAAGGATAAGATACTCGATGCGTGGCAGTAGAAGTGCTGGGAGACAGAGTATCGACCAAGAAGAACGCTGATATAAACATTCCGAGAATCAAAAGAAGATAAACAAAAATAGGGTATCATTATTATCAGCTCGTGTTACAATAACGACATCTTGAAACTACAGCGTTGTAAACACCTGACAATGCAACCGCCACTTCCAAAGTTCTCATCGTCAACAGTGTTTTTTCTCTTTTCTTTACAACAGACATATCGTCTGGCCACGTCATCATTTTTTCGCAAATTGTCTGCAGAAAAATTGTCAAGAAATTTCTCGAAACGCAAACCAGCGCACATGTAATGCAAAAACATGATGCAATATTGTCTACAAACGTCGGAAGAATCGCTCTGTAGCCGGACATTATTCCAGCGAAATTGTTTACAATTTTGGCGCAATCGATTTATATGATCGGAAATGAATGGGGGGAGGCCAAAACTATCAAAGTAAAAAGCGCTACATGATTTATCAGTATATACGGCGACCAAATGCATACCCGATCCTGTATGATCTGTATTTAGAACAAGCGCTGTCAGTTTCGTTCACACCTCCGGTATTTGATCGGCTGTCAATACACCAACAGTATGCGAGCGGATTTTTGACAGATTCTTTAGTATCTGAAGACTGCCCATTGCAAAGTTCGCTCAAAGTGTTCAGGTTAATATTTTTTTTCCGACGCACGCATTGACAGCCATGATTTTAGCATTTGGACATTATTTAAAGCACAGCGATAGTTTTGATGACATTCTTCATCGTTAAACATATCTGTGTGGAGGTGTCCAACCAGATCAACAGGTTTATTAGCAGCAAGTAATTTTCGTCTCTCTACAAGCCCCTCGTTCCGAATTTCTGTGTCGTCCCATATTTCCAGCCGTATCGTTGCACCACAAGACTGTCGACGAGTGGGAAGATTTGGCGGCAGGTCCGTAATTCAGCAGCGTCGGCGTTGGTCGGCGGTGACACAGGTTTTTGATTGAAAAACACATCCACTTGATTGAACAGCGAATGCATCAAATTATTGACTGGACCCACTCGGGCTACTAAAAGTCTGAAAGCCGCTACTTCATCATGAGCTATATGTTCTTCGGACATGCTAGATCTTAAACTTACACGCAGACTGAGCATTGTATGCGCGAGATCGAGGTATTCATCGCTATTTCCGGGTATCACAAATTCTATAGGCGAGTCATCGGTCAAGGACGATATAGGTTTATACTGAACCCAATATGAACCTTCGATTGCCGTTTGGGTCGGTGGAATGTCAAGTAATAGCAACTCCAACTTTAAACATTCGCACGAATGGGTGTATAGAAAGGCCATCCTTAACTGTCGAAAATATCTCTAGTGGTTCTGCTCCTTTTTTTCTCCCTACGCGTCGACGTCGTCTTCTTCTTTTTCCTCTGTCTCCTCGTTTTTCTTGTTACACGTCTCTTTTTTACATTATCACCACCACCACTTCTTGACTTGCTTTTTTACGACTACTAGTCTTGCATTTTCTTTCAACGACACCGCCTCTCTTTCTTCTGCGCGCTGTAGTGACAGGTCCAGCGAGCAGTGGTAACTGAGCCGGGGTCTCATACCGTGATATTTTACATCCTGACTCCTCCATCAACTTGTCCAGTTTATTTTCGGCTTTTCTCTTCAATATTTCGCCAGATTCTCTCACACGATTGCGGCAGAACTCGTTCACCGGTATATTGCATGACGCAACATCAGATGTAATGTTGAAACCCATACGCACAGCCTCCTTGCCCACAGCTTTGGCTCCTCAACTAATGAGTGGAAGGACCCGATGAAATATGCCGGCCAGAAAGGAGTCGATGCCACCATGACCTCTTTGGTAGGGAGAGCCGATGTAAATATGACCAAGACCACCGGTGAAAGGTCCCCGTCCTCCACTACGGTAGCCATTGCCAACTTGATCGTTGAAGTAATTCTCGTAGTAATTCATGTCTAGTCGTCGACTTTCTTGAAATGAAGTGTTACGGTCACTGTCCCATAATCGAATGGTATCGACTGCCCACATTGATCTCTTATATCTATTTCAATTGTCTGAAATGAGCTGAATAATAGTGGTATGTAAATTGGCGGGGAGAAGCTTTTGATTCGGGTAGTTCCATACTCGTAATTATCGGTATTCAACGATACAGCTCGTAGCAGTCGCGATTGCACATCACCTGTCACATACGGTTCACAGATGTCGCTGTAGATCATAAACGGATGATGATTGGAAAGTCGAGCAGGTCTATTCGACTCTATTGTGTATTGGTCCCTTACAAAACGATGTCTCTCCTCCATCTCAAGACCGAGAATTTGTCGCACGTTTTCCGGCAAGCAAAGCTCGTGACTTAACTGTGAGCGGCTAGTCTTCGTGCAGGTTCTGTTAATCGTTACATAACCTCCACGTTCGACTTCCACCTTCAAATGACCACCGATACGTTCTAAACTATTGATTTCCTCAACTAACCCCGGGCAAATCAGCGATTCTGAGATTGCAAAATCTTCCACTCTTAGCTCATTCGTCTCGAGTCTTGTGGGAGGAATTCGTTTTAGGGAAAATTTTTTCTCCTCTTCGTTGGCTGGCACGTGTTGGAATGTTACAGATATTTGAACTTTAGTGAGCGTGACTAGCCATAAACGTTGTCACCTGATCTGTTGTGGCAACTGTGTAACATAATGCGTTGTAGTATTTTCCGAGAAATATTCCCTACTGCTAAATTGATCCTTCATATTTTCGAAAGTTGGCTAGCCTTGTCCCAAGAATTGAACTTTTCTGGATAGCCTTTCCAGCTGACGAAATACTCCTTCGAGATTTTTTCTATTTCGAACAATCCTGTATCCAGATTCTTCCGTAATCTACTCAGCTTCTCCGCATAGAAACAACCGTCTATGTCCTCACCTGACAGATCATGCAAATGACAGACAGGTGACTGACGTGTCAGGGAAATCCGTGCATTGTTAAATAGCTCCATTGTCCAACACCTCTCGTAACGCTTATCAAAGATGGTTCTTGCATGACTGACGCGAACCAGCTCACCAACTTTGAACTTGGCTCTCATTATTTTACGCTCATTATTGTTGTCGTAACGTTGTCGTAAATTCTCCCGTGCTTTGGCAGCATTGTATATAGTCACGGATAAATGTGTCATATTCGTCGCTGAGTGCTTACTGTGATTATACGCCGCTATTATGTTCTGCATCACATCGATGTATCTTCGTGTATTGTTGTGAGTTAAATATCGCCAGATTTGCTCCTTAATAGTTCGTATCAGTCTTTCAGCTATGGCTGCCTTCGTATCCGGGCTGGGTGCCACTCTGTGCATAATATCGATATTGCGCAAAACTTGCTGTGTCTTACGACCTACGAATTCTTTTCCCTTATCTGGCGACATTTTTCCAAGTTTTTTCCTTGATTGGCTCCAGCCAACTATATTTACTGACAACGTCGATCACAGTCAGAATATAACTGCGTATTTGACATCGAACAGCGTAAGCATGTGCGGCGGCTAAGCTTCTCGGCAGACAAAGATTGTCATCATTGCTTATGGTTAGTATTGATTGTTTTTTCACCGACAATTCGGTTAGACGCACTCGTCCACGACGCACAACACTTTTTACAAGGACACTATTTACCGTTAATCTCTCGTTCACATTAAATTCATTTGTACTTTGCACTGCACTGTACAGTAAGGTCCAAAAATCTTTTAAGAGAAATTCTTGCACAAGCCTGAATGATAGCCAGAAAGGTCCATGATTGAATTGTTTCGATAAGATGGTTACGCCAATATAGTCTGTCGGTGCACCTCTCTCACAAAGAAGACGATGAAGATCTTGCACACAGTGCTTAACCCGGCGTAGATGTTTTCATCTGCAGGAGGTCGTGGTATGATTCCTCGAATTTTTCGTCCTTCATCAGTTTCACTGTATAACCGTTGCTCGTTGCATATTACGTCAGTAGCAAGCGATACGCTGTTGCATCGAAAAACGCGTGGTCAGCTGCACATGTGTCATCTCTCTCTCTCTCTCTCTCTCTCTCTCTCTCTCTCTCTCTTGCTCTCTCCACTTTATGGAAAATATTTATCGCGGCAGTTCGCTGTGTGTAGAATCAACTTTAGATTTGTAGAAACCAATAGACTCAGGTATCAATTACACTGTATGTCCTTTGCTCATTGCATATTAACAACGAACTGCTGAAGTCGGAATATTTTCTCCGCGACGTCTCTCACGTTCAGTTCGAAAGACGTATGGTAACCTGAAGTTACACATATACGCACACACACATACACACACACACATGCAACTATTGTTTACCGTGAGATTTATCTCTTTCTCCTACGCTAAGTGTCAGTCGATACTCAAACCCTCAGGTGTACTAGTACGAGTGGTCGAGCATTATTTATTTCGGGTCAGTTGAAAAAAGTGTAGTGCATCAGTTATTTGTTAAGTCCATTAAAACACTTGGTCCGTTAGGTGATTGATTTGTGCTCGCCGCAATTTCCTAGTGTACCTGAAAAAACTTTGTGTTGTATCTGTATGTGTGTGTTCGAAAAAAAACAATTATGTTACTGGACGACGTAGAAACTACTGCTGATGCTACTGCTGATGATGCTCTCCAAAATGATGGACGACAGATCGAGCAACAGGCACCAGTAGTATGTGCTACGGTTCCACCACTTCTGGAATTATTGACCATGTAATTAATTGCTCGTTCGCAATTGCCGTATGATATGCCGAACACGCCGTTGTGGAGACTGAATTCCCAGGCTATAGAAATTTTAATGTGGCCCGAATATTTTAGACTTTATCAGATGCATCAGATGTCGTTGCAAAGTGCGGAACGATTATTTAGGTTGCCAGCGGATAGGGCTCTTATATGGCTCAGGGAAAATGCCATGATGCCGAAATTGACGAGTGGACGCAAGCCTAAATATGTAGTTTTATATTTAAGTGTTGATAATTGGTGCATTCTACAGGTAATTGGTGCATTCTACAGATATGAAAGTTAAGGAAAGACAGCTCAGAACCGTCTTTGTGTATCGCGAGTAAAGGTATGTTGTTTTTAAATTATTTATAAATTAATTAATTAATTTTTTTAGCAATAAATTATTACATATGTGCGCGTGTGAGTGTATGTGTGCGTGCGTGAATGTAAAAATAAAATATGTGTAAAAAATAAAAAATAAAAACGGCGTCATCATTTTCCCGCACTACCGTCACCAAAAAAATTTCAGACTGGGAGAGAACATCCCCCCCCCCCCCCACCACCACCGAGGACTTCCCCCACCAACGCCATGCTGGCGCCAGTACCCCTCCCCCTGGCTTTGGGTCACCTCAGTCTGCGACACTCTTGGACTCTTTGGATACCTCAGAGCGAGGGGTATACTACTAATTAATTATATTAAATTTGGACCGGTTTACAAACATTAATTTAAAGACGGTCCTTTTTACCTTCTTTCTTCGTAGTGACTGAGGGGTTAAAGATTGGTCTATACGGTGTCATGCTGAGGAGCTTGACTGCGATACCAAAAGGTAGAAAGTATCCGCTCTGGCCTTCTTATGAGCAGGAGACTTTCTCTATGATGTCTTCGTCGATCCACGCATCAAAAACTTGGTCCAACTTTTCATACGTATTTTGCTTGTTCAGCTGCTTCCTGAGCCCACGTAGTCGGTTTTCAGCACCTGCCCCACGGATAAACATCGAAACTACTGTGCAAGGTTGTGGGTTTTCAATATCTTTATTTGAAATTTTGAAAAGGACACAAGGACAGGTGGCGAAATACAAGAGTTCAATTTTATTTCTGTGTATTAGGACATATATTATCAATTATATTTGCAATCGAATGCGTGGAGCTAAGCAAGTCATTATTCTGAAATACAAAATTGAATGAACAAATGTTATGTTGTTAGAAGTAAATAGAGATTAATTATTAATAATTCACAAAAGCCTTTATCCCTGTAACAAAGAAGTTTTGTTATATTCTATTGGGTATGTATCGTATTCCCTTATAATGGTGTCGGATGAGAAACTCTCCATGGTTTCGCACATGGTTATTCCCTTGCCTGTGTAATTGTAAAAGAAGGAATGTGAATACAACGACTCGCGAAGATGGCCGAAGCCAACAGTGGTTTCGCACGGGACTATTCCCACTGTCGCGAGACGCGAACACATGCACAAGGAAAGGAGAAAAATTACGAAGGGTGCTATCAGCTGCGAGCCGTGATTAAGCAATGATGCACGCGGTTTCGCCTTTGCAAGCTATTCCCGCTCACTTCTTTCAACGGCTGATAGCTGGTTAGTTTGCTCGTGTATATGATTGCTAATCGCACACGGTTTCGCCTGTCGGCTATTCCCGTGCCATTTACACGAGTAGATTGTTAGACAATAAAACTTACTTTGCTCGGATCTCCAACACGTGGTTCTGTAAGCAGTATGCACGTGTTAATTTGTTGCCAAGCGTTCGGTTTGAGTGTCGGGAAGGAAGTGAGTCTCTCGATCGCCGCTCGAAGCGGATCGTTTAGGAGAGAGCGTTAGGTAACGCCCACGAAGCGCGCGGTGTCTCATCGCGCAGCCCCACTATTGCATCTCCATGGCAACGCCGAAACAAGTGGTAATGAGTATAGATGGCACCAACACAAGTATTGATAGCACGCACGACGGCATGTGTACGTTGCAACTGTGAGAGCAGTGTCTTCATGCTGTGCCACTCTAATGCCGCTACGACCCAAGAGAGTCCAGCCGAGCTTAGTTTCTAGAGCTGTGTGTCCGTTATCTAGCTGCATGATTTTTCCCGTATATAATCGCCCTGCGATGTATGCTCCTATCAGCAGCGAGATCGGCCCGTTGTCTTCCAATGTATTGCTCAACGAAATCACTGTATTTCGGAGCTTCTGCATCCATGGCCCTACTGAGATGATCGGTAGATCACGGCATATGACCTATCATCGAATGCGATTATGTAGCACTCGTTCTTTCGGTCTAGACTGCTGAGGTTTAGCTTGTATTCTTTGTAGTCGATTGTTGCTGTTTCAACCCCTCCAAATAACAAGTGCACCATTGATTGTTGACCGACAATGCTCAGACGCATTTTCTGCGCGACGCTCCCCAGCACGTACGACTTGTGCGAACCTGGGTCGATAAGGACGCGTACTATACAATCGCCGGTCACACCGCGTAACCTCACTCGCAGTGTTTGATACTGTTACCTTTCGGGTTAGGCTTCGGGTTATGCTGCACCAACCGCAGCATTGAGATGTCAGCATGTTGGTTATATCTGATCCGGATTATAACACACTCCAGATATTTTTACCGTGTAAGCATACAATCGCACTTAAAAGTAAAATATCTTGTCAATCCTTTTCTGAAACTGCCAATCAGTTTTAAATTCCTAAAATTGTAGGCATAAAGAGTATCGTGGTTATCGTATGCATCATGAAGTTTCTGCCATATCCACGCGAAATTAATTATATCATTAGCATCCGTGACGCTCATATTTAACATAGTTTCATTAAAACCTTCCCCTCAATAACATAATTCATGTTCATCTTCGACGTTCTCTGTTTCATTCATGTTGTAGTCTTGATCGTCTGGGATGATATTTATAGCATTATCCGTCAACTTATTACTTTTTTCAAGGGATAATTGCAAGCATAAGTCAACAAATTGATCATAGCTGCGTTTGTCATAATACCCTGATTCTTGTCCTGCGTCAATTGCGTTATTATCTGCTTCCATTACACCTGCCAATTCATGTCCACCTGATTCACGCGCATTTTCAGGATTACAAGATTCCTCTGTATTTTCTACGGATTCTTTATTTAATGAGAGCTCATTACTTTCTATTTCAAAACATGTATTGGCGCAATCAGCCTGCATTTCCCGGTCTATGTCTTTAAGAGTTTTGGTTATTGCATTGATTGTTGTTGTTTTTAATTCAGTAGTAAAGTACTCTGCAGAAATAATTTTAAACTGATACTGTCCATCAAAATGCTTGCCTTCTCTCGATTTTTGCATATTGTTCATAACAATTTCAAACAAAACATTGACATCTGCGCTATGAATAAAGCAAGCAGCTGTTTTCGGAACCTTTAGTTATTTTTCCATCTCTTCCGAAAGGGCGTGAATCAAACACACCTGTAATTCCGTTTGCAGAAACTAAAGCAATGGAAGAACAATTACACGTTAAAATACCACTTATATTAGAATTAAAAACCCAATAGAATAGGTTTTTGAAATTAGGCATCCCTAGTTCACTGAAATCATTTGACAGGTGTCCGTATATAATATCGTGAATAATTATTTTGGCTGTGCCCATTCTAACAGCAAATTCTGTGGTTAATTCTTCTGTTTTCAAAAAATTTTTATTTTCTTCACCTTTTGGAACGCTTTTACGAGCATCTATACTTTCTTCGTATAGCATATTTCCATTAATCAGAAATGTGTCAACATCATATCCATCCCACTCTGGAATAGGCTTTACATTTGTATAATCTATGCATACTGCTGCCATAGCTGTGCATTGCTTTCCTCTTGTGTCGTATGGGAAAATTAAACTAGTGCAGTTGCAAAATCCTCTTATTACAGAATATGCTTTTTCTTCTTCTTCTTCTTCATCGCCTGTGTCATTCAATACATTTCGTGAACTATGAGTTTCTTTTCTGTAGAAACTTTTTTAGATTTGTCACTGTTATTGCATGATTGTTCGTTCCTTGATATTAATGATTTTTCACTGTTTTCATTTACTAATTTTACAGTAACAACAGAGAATTCATATTATCCATCAAAATTATTTCCTATTCTTCGAGGGGGAATATTTGAACGAAGGATATTAGCAGGGTAGTCAATATCATTACTGTAAAAAAAACAAGCTTCACTGTCATGCGTTGCTTTTCCGTTAGGCCCCCGGGAGTGTGAATCAAAGACGCCCGTATATCCATTACCTGTAATGATAGCCACAGAAATTCCATTGCACGTTAAAATACCACTTTTATGCGATTTATCGCACGAATGAAAAAGGTTATTCAAATTTAGAAAACCATTTTCATTAAAATCTTCGTTTATGTGTCTATATATCTCTCCATATGCTCTCGTCAATATTAAGTTCGTATTCTTCTGAGTGAATAGACAATCTTGTATATAATTCTTCAGCTGTTAAATACTCTTCATTTTCTTCGCCTACTGGGACTATGCGCTTCTGAAGACTTAGAAGAAATAATTTATCTGCATAAAATAAAATTTCGCTAATAGTTTCTGAAGTTCATTGTTTTGGGGATTTAATCGCTGTAAAGGTTGCAGGAGCCATAGCCGTGCATTGTTTACCTTGCAAGATGTTTTTGATCTACCTTACTTATTTCAGCAGCATTATTAAGTTCCGATGCATCGTTAGCATTGTGTACTATAATACTTTCTTCTTGAATATTGGCAATACTTTCTTCTTCGCTCGCATCTTTATCTATTATCTTATTGAACAAGCCTTCATCTACAAAATGGCACGAGTCTTCTTCTAAGGCAACATTTTCAGGAATATTATTTTCTAATGATTCATTCCTTATGCTGTTCACTGACTGAATAGTTAACACCGAAAATTAATATTGCCCATCACTAACGTGACCTTCTCTTGAAGAAGGAATATTTGAAAGAACAATATCCAAAAGAAAGTCAATATTGTTACTATAAATCGAACAAGTCACGCCATTATGCATGGTTTTCCCATTCGGCCCTCTGGCATGTGAATCAAACATACACCCCATTCCGTTAATTGTTAAGAATGCTAAAGAGATCCCATTGCATATTAGAATATCACTTTTCCGTGAATCGAAGCACCAATAAAAAAGTTTCTTAAATTTAGGCATGCCAGAATCACAATGTGGGACCTTATACGTGCGTCTTATTAAATTAAAAATTGATAATCATAATAATTGTTTATGCGATTATTATGAATTTATTTTAATTCAGTCAGAAGTTCAGAAGTACGTATACATTCAACATATTCAAAAAATTTATTTTAGAAATTGTTAAATAATTACTGAATTATTAAAACTTATGGCGCTTAAATTCACTTTTTGCATGTATTTTTACAAATGTTCGATGTCTGTAAGTTTTAATGTTTATTTGCTGCAGAAATATAAATGACATAAAAAGAATCAATATTTTTTTATTGACTATGACAATTTAAATAATAAATCTAATTTTTTATTTGTTTATACACTATTACCACTTGTATTAAAAGTTATTTATCATAACATTTTGCAATAGTATATATTTACATAATTTATAAACTAGCAAAATTAATACATGACTAAATAATTGTATTTGACGCTAGCAAATATAAGTGGAAAAAATGTTACCCCTCCTCCTAACGCTGGCTATATATTAAGCTAAATGTCTGTTAGACTCCGCCCGTTGCCACACAGTACCGCCCCGTAGCAAATGCAGCTTATAGAACGATGCCGACTTAGTGTACTTATAATTGTAGCATTTATATGAGAAATAACGTTTAATGTTAAGAAATATAACAAATAGTTATAAGAAGTAATAGTTGTAACAAGATTTTTCCATGCACAAAACATTATAAAAAAATACCATTGCAATTGAAATAAAAAAATCGTTGCTGATTCATTGTCACGTAGCTTCCTGTAACTAAATTTATAGTACCAATAAATAATAAATAACGATACGAGTGACATAAATATTCCATTGATAAAAAAAAGTCACCTATTCTAAAAGGACACATACACGCATCTCTATTATACTCGCAAATCTGTACAGACTTTTTTGTCTACTAACATATTGTACACTGTTATTATTGTACAGCATTTTAATAAACACAAATAATATTTATGTTTGTACTCGCTTTCTATGTAAGTCTGTACAAAAAAACATGGGCTTTTTCTGAAAAACACATTTTTGTATATTTATGCCATCATATTATTACCGGTAATGATGAAGGGATAACTATAATAATACAATTTCTGATTTCTCGTTAAGAAAGGTATTTCACATGATTCGAACGAATGTATCATGATACATATACTCAACCCTCACTAAACAATTGGGAACGTTAAAAAAAATCTATAGGATATATAAAAAAAAATACCGAAGAGCAAATTAAACTATAAACTATTCCTTCCTTCAAAGAGTAGCACTATCCATATTTTCTAGCGAAGAATGGCACCATTAACATTTGCCGCGAGGACTATCACTAGTCAAATTAACTTTATTCAAAAAGATTAATTATTTAAAAAATATTGTAATAGATATAATGTTGATTAAATATACAGTATATTAATGATTGTTGAAATACTTTTAATCTTAATAATTTTACTGAAGGAGCACCCGGCATAAAATCAAATTTTATAATTATTATGAAAAAATGTAAACCCGAATGTTTTACATACCATAAGGCCCTCATAACCTCATAAAATTATTAATTGCCTCGAAACATTCTGAACTGTATTTAGTGATCTAGAAGGTTTAACAAAAAGTAATTTTGCACTTACATAGTTCAATAGTTTTATAAGCTGCAAAAAGAACGTAACTTAGCTGATAAAAAGATCGATATTTACACAAAATTTCAACCTTTTTACTCTCGTATTCGTGTGACATAGAAAACCAATATTTTTTAGTTTTCGGTTTGTAGCTCGAAAACTAGTCATAAAACTGGTTTAATATTGTAAAAACAAATAAATATTATCAGTTTTTATTGTCCAATTTTTTTTCAAAAAGTTTGACAAATTAGTTTGGAATTATTCCTTTTTTTATCTCATTTCTTAACATAAAAATTAAACGGAACGGATCAAGCTCGAAAATCTGGAGGGAAAAAGTCGTCAATTTTATGGTTTTTCTAAGATACGATATTGTTGAATATATTGTATAAATCATATCATAAAAAAGCAAAAATATTTTTCTAATAATCGAAAAATAACTATAATGCGGCTATAAAATAGTCAAAATTATAAAACAATTATGTCCTAATTCAGAATCAGAAAACAAATATGCATGTTACATTTTATTACGGTCGGTCACGTGGTTCCAGAATTATAACAGTATACGTTTGGATGACGAGGGATGAGGAGATGATGGTTGCAGTGTGAGCGGGGTCCCTGTCACCACTTATTTTCTGATGCAGGCCGGCGGAAATAAATTAAGACTAGATATAATGATGGTTGAGACTAAATTATTTATTAAGACAATTGAAGACTGAACAGTTCAGGTGCTAGTCCGATTCTGGTATTACATTTTGTCCTATCTTAGCATGAAACCTCGGTACGCTCCCCCGTTCGCCACTCATCGTAGCGATTCGCGGGAAGGGAGAGCTGGCGACCAAGCTGGTCTGCTAAGTGCTGCCCTCGCTAGTACAGCGGTCTCGGCTGAAGCTGCTGTTTGCGCCGACTCCGGTTTCTGGGCACGTCCTGAGCCCCCACAGCTACTCCCCCACCAGTGCTGACTGCTGGAGGCAGGAGGAACGATACTTGTCTGAAAGGCTTCTGCACCGGCGGACCTGGCGGTGATGTTGATGGCTCGGACGTGGATGGTGACGCTGGCGTGGGTGGCGATGCTGCAGGTGATGCCGCGGGCGAGGGCGAAGTCGCGGAAGGCGCTGATGGCGGCGGTGTCGCTGATGGAGGCTGTGCGGCAGCTGTTCTAGGCGGCACAGGGCCTGGGGCAGACTGCTGCGGGATGCTAGCCGATTCCAGGAATGCTGGTTTGAGCGACGATGTGGATATTGTCTTCGATACTCTGTCGACTTCGATGCGGTAAATCTGGTCGTTGATACGCTCCAGGACTCGGTGTGGGCCCGTGTAGGGAGGCTGCAGGGTCTTCCTTATTGTCTCCACTCTCCTGAAAACGTACGCGCAGGTGCGAAGGTCCTGATGGAAAAACGGAGCGAGCGGAGGTGAGTGTCGAGTTCCTGGAACGGCGTGCACCTTATTCATCAGCGTGCGAAGCTCGCTGATGAACGCTGATGCGTTGGCTCCCGGGTGGCTCACAGGTAGGAAGAAGTCGCCGGGGATGCGCAAAGATGTTCCGAAGAGCATTTCCGCCAGCGAAGCCATAAGTCCTCCTTAAACGTAGTTCGGAGGCCGAGGAGAACGGTCGGCAACGCTTGGGGCCATGGCGTTGGTGCGCAACACATAAGCGCGGCCTTTTGAGTCCGGTGGAGACGCTCGACCATCCCGTTAGACTGCGGGTGGTAAGGCGTCGTCTGGATTCGATCGGCGCCGATGATGCGAGTCAGCTCCAAGAAAATCGCTGCTTCAAACTGCGCGCCTTGGTCTGAAGTGATAGTAAGAGACGTGCTGAAAACGCAAATCCAATTTTCAAAAAGCGCCTTAGCGACGGTGCTGGCTTGTTGGTCTGGTATTGGTAGGGCTGTCGGCCACCTGGAGAAGCGGTCCACGATGGTCAGAGAATATTGTAGACCTGAGTGGAGCGGCAACTTGATGAGGTCCAGGTGTATGTGGTTGAATCGAGCGTCTGGTTCGCTGAAATCGCCTAGCGCGGCGCGATTGTGTTTGTTTACCTTCGATTGCTGGCACGGCACACAGTTGCGCGTCCAGCGCGCCACGTCCTTTCGCATCCTCGGCCAGAAGTATTTCTGCGAGGTTTGGCGTACTGTTGCTCTGATACTGGGGTGCGAGAGGCCGTGGATGACGTTGAACGCCGTCTTCCTCAGCTGGCGTGGCAGATAGGGCCTGACGATACCTCCATCGACTGCGCAATATAGGGTTGCGCCGTCCATGATCAGCGGCTGGAGGGTGGGCGTTGTCGCTTCGAGAAGATGTGGCAGGTCTGTGTCGGCTTCTTGTTGTTGGGCCAGTGTCGCAAGGTCGAGGTTGGTTGGCATCTCCACCGTTTCGGCTGCTTCGACTCTCGAAAGGGCGCCTGCGACGATATTGTCTGGTCTATTGGTGTAGGCGAGAGTGACCTGGTGCTGCAGCAAGTTGTCGATTTGTCTCGACTGCCTCGGTGAAGCCCTCTCCGGTGCCTAGTTCGCGGCAAATTTCAGCGGCTTGTGGTCGGTCAGGAGCGTAAAGGGGCCACCCTCGAGGATGCCCTTGAAATGTTTGACCGCGGCGAAGGCTGCGAGGAGTTCTCTGTCGTACGTGCTGTACTTTTATTCGGCTGTAGAGAGCTTCCTCGAAAAGAATCCTAGCGGTTTCCATGTGCCGTCGGGATCGCGTTGCTCGAGGGCGGCACCGATCGCATAGTCAGAGGCATCTGTAAGGAGGCGTCGAGGGGCGTCATCGCGGATGTAGGTCGTGCTGGCAGCGTCAGCGAGAGCGTTCTTGCACGCTTGGAAAGCGTCCTCCGCTGCACAGGACCAGACGATGGGCACGGCCTTCTTTTTGGCAGGCAGCTCTCTCAGCAAGTCGTTGAGGGGTGCGAGCTGACGAGCAGCTCCCGGGATACAGCGTCGATAATAGTTGATGAGCCCAAAGAATCTGCGAAGCTGTGCTGAGTTCGTGGGCGCTGGGAAGGCCTGGATCGCCTCGATGCGGTCCTTTGGTGGTCGAGATCCCTCTGCTGAGACGTCGTATCCGAGGTACAGTACGCGGCTTTTACCAAGCGCGCACTTGTCCGGGTTGATCCGGATGCTGGCTTTCCGCAAGACGTCGAACAGCGCCGATAGATGCTCCACGTGGTCCTCGGGGCTGGACGACGCGACGATAATGTCATCCAGGTACGCGCGTGCGAATGGCAAGTCGTGTAGGAGATGGTCCATTGCTCGTTGAAGCGACTGAGCGGCGTTGCGCAGGCCCATGGACGATCGCGTAAATTCGAAAAGACCAAAAGGTGTTATTATGACCGTCTTGTATGCGTCTTCTGGAGCGATCAGTAGCTAATAAAAGGCCTTCTTGAGGTCGATGACGGAGAAGATCGTTCCACCAAGGCTGAGCAGCAAGTCCTCTATCACGGGCAGAGGGTAGCGGTCCGGGACCGTGCGACTGTTGCACGAGCCGAAGCTGACTCGCCCAGTTGCTGTCTGAAAGTCAAACAATACCCAGCTCGAGGAGGTGTCGAAACTCCGCTTTCGCTGCGTGAAGTCATTCTCCAAGAAGACGTCGGGCCTTGGCAGCTGAATGTGGTGCTGAACGTCCATGTCGGCGAGTGAGATGGTAGTGCTTCCCGGCGTTGCAAGGTCATGGTATTTGCGCAGCAGGTCGGCGAAGATGCCCTCTGCTACGACCGCTGAGATGTGGACCTCGACCGAATGCACGTCCGTGGGGAGTATTGTGTCGCTCGCGTGGCACGACGTACGATCGTCAAGCCGGCGCCGATTTTGCAGGTCGACGATGAGGCCATAGTGAGCTAGAAAATCTGCACCGATGATGGGCGTGCTAACGTCAGCAATGACGAATTGCCAAGCAAAAGGACGGCGCAGTCGCAGGTTCAGAGCCATACGATGTGCGCCGTACGTGTTAATCTTAGTGGTGTTGGCTGCGCTGAGTGTTAGGGGCCCTGGTTGATTGGCCTTCTTGAACATTCGTCGAGGTAGTAGCGAGATAGTGGAGCCAGTGTCGACTAGGAAACGCAGGTGCCAGGTGTCATCCATGATGTGCAGACGTTTTTCTTCGTGCGCCCCTACTGCTGCCGCCTGCGGGCGCGGTGGCGGTGTTAGTTTCCCGGTTTCTGAAATGAACAGGGTGACTTGCATTTTGTCGCGTCATTACCGTACTGTTGGTGGTACCAGCACCAGTCAGGCGAAGCGTTGGCTGGTGTGGCGGAGCGACTGCGCTGTTGGCTGTTAGAGCGCGATTTTGAGCGTCCTCGTGATGATTGCGCTAGGGAAGTAGCGATGTCTTGCAGGGTCATTGTGTTCTGCTGCAAGGTGGCGACGACTTGCGTCAGAGCAAGGCGAAGCGCTGTGACATCCTGGTCTGCCAGCGAGGAAGCGCAACCCGAGGTGTGGCCACCTGATGGCGAGGACGCGTTGGAGCGGTTGACTGCGTTGATCGGGCGTTATCAGCTCGTCGGCGAGAGACGCAAGTTCGTCAAGCGACGTTGCGTTAAGAACGCGGCACATGCGGCCTGCATAAAAGATCAAGCCATTTGATGCGAAGCGTGTCGTCGTTGATAGACGATCCTGCGAGCTGTCTCATTTGGCGAAGGAGTTGCGATGGCTTCTTTTCACCGAGCTGGACCTCGTTCAACAGCTGGTGAAGTTGATGGTCGGCTGAGACGGCAAGGCGCTTGAGAACGGCTGTCTTTAGCGTAGTGTAGCGATTCTCGGCTGGTGAGTTGAGGATGACGTCTGCTACCTTCTGTGTAAACCTGGGCGGCAAGCGCTCAACGAGCAGGTCATACTTACTGTTGTCACTGCGTACCCTGCTTGTGTTAAACGTTGATTCGACCTGCGCGAACCACAATTGCGGGTTGAAAGTCCAGTATGTTGGCAGGACGTAGGTTGCTGCGGCTTCCGCTCCCAGGGCTGTGTCGTTGTCGTTACGGGGCGGGTTTGATGGTGTGTCTCTGGCCAGACGCAGACCCAGCGGGCTGTTCGCGGCGTTCATGTTGGATGAGTTCAATTCCTGTGAGTCGTCCTGCGTTGAGTTGGTGTTCTTCCCTGCCGGTGCTGCTTGCTGGTTAGGAGGACTATGCTGCAGTGGCATGCCCGGCGGGCGATGAGCAAAACCGGCTGCACGACGTGCAGCAATACGCGCGGAAGCGCGCGAATCTCGCGAGGATGAGCGCGAGCGTGGAGTTTCTGGAGCCAGTGGTGCGTTTGTTTGAAGTGGAATAGGAAAACTCTCCTGATGAGGAGCGTATAACGCGGCACACCAGGTATCGTAAAAAGAAACGTTGCCTAGAAGAAGCGCGAACCGCGCGGAGAAAACGAAAAGAAAGAGCGACTCGAATATCCGGCGTGGTCGTTGGCGAACGTGCGTACTTGGTGTGCGAGGCGCCAGATTTTTAGGCGTTTCCAGGGCTTGGTTCCGTAGCGGTTGCAGGTGGTCTCGTACGGTAACTGGCTGACGTGAAAAAAAACGGCTTAGAAGAATTGCTCCGGAATTGTCGTCCGTTACCTCTTGAAAAAGAAAAATCCGTTGGATGTTTTGGAGAACGGCGTCGGTTCGGTCCTTGAAAACCGTTAGCGTGTATGGTGTTATTGTTGTTGTTGACTGCTCCCCGCCGACCTAATCCGTTGGTTGTTGTTTTCCTCATTTGCGTTGTCAATGATCTTTTCTCCGTGTGCGAAACTTGTCGGGGTCACCACTTTGGATGACGAGGGACGAGGAGATGATGGTTGCAGTGTGAGCGGGGTCCCTGTCACCACTTATTTTCTGATGCAGGCCGGCGGAAATAAATTAAGACTAGATATAATGATGGTTGAGACTGAATGATTTATTAAGACAGTTGAAGACTGAACAGTTCAGGTGCTAGACCGATTCTGGTATTACATTTTGTCCTATCTTAGCATGAAACCTCGGTACGCTCCCCCGTTCGCCACTCATCGTAGCGATTCGCGGGAAGGGAGAGTTGGCGATCAAGCTGGTCTGCCAAGTGCTGCCCTCGCTAGTACAGCGGTCTCGGCTGAAGCTGCTGCTTGCGCCGACTCCGGCTTCTGGGCACGTCCTGAGCCCCCACATACGTACATACACTATATCCGTCCGCGCGGCCATTTTCTAAAAATGGATTATGCCAACTCTAAGCACCTCCCAATGGGTTTCTACACAGTTTTAGTAAAACTGAAAATTTTTCTCATATAAAGCTTTCTTTAGGAGAAAACCCAAAAACGAAATTATACTTTTAATTGCCAAATAATTATAGAAAATTAAGAAATTTTAAAATATATTTATGGAATTAAATTCTTATTTAATTTCTATTTAACCGTGACGAAAAAATTTTTTACGATTTTGAAATTAAAAAATTTAATACAATGTTTTTAAAAGTTTAATTTTTGATTAATTTTTAGTTTTATTGTAATTACAAATGAAAATGTGAATAGCTACTCGTCATACGGACCCGCGATACAGTAAAAATATGCAAGTAATTAACTCCATTAATTATATGAACACAAGAAAAGACGAGTAAACATAATTGAAAATTCATAATAAAAAAATTTAATCGAACTCTAAACGGATTTTGTTGATCACGTAGGCCGAGAACACATATGTGAACGAACGAAAAAAAAGCATATACACCCACATGTACATGCACACACACCGTTTACCCTTACTTTTTTGTTACTTCTCAGTGCAATAATAAATTACATTTCTTACCGAGCTATAGCACTTCTTGTACGGCTAGGTCTTTTACCACAAAGCATATACCGTTTCGTCTGAGTAGTACTGCTACCACGTCGAAGACGTATATCTTTTCTCATACTGTTTTCTTGACTCATGTCGAAATAGTACATTTCGATACTAGTGCCGATACGAGTATCGAACGATATTTTATAGCCCTGACTAGCATAAATCCTCTGTCACGCCTATCCGTGGCATTAGCAGTCCATTTTGGCATCGTGAGGTTAGCGCACGAGCGTAGCGAGTGTGAAAAGCACGGTGCCACAATGAACTACTTATGCCATGGATAGGCGTGACATAAGTGAGGATTTATGCCACGCAGTGCTATAAAGTACAAAAAACGTACATTACATACATAACATATTTGGCTCAAGGAATTATTAAGCGCATTACAAACCTACAATAGTATCAAATTTAGATTATTGTTATAAGATTACGGTATTGTACCTTCTAAAATAACTCAGTAACCTTTCCGTCATTCATTCTAATCATCAATTTAAAATCGACCATATATCCAGCAACAGAAATGTCTTCCAAATTTTCTATCTGCATTTTTAGATTCAAATCTTCATTCTGACAAAGTTTATTTGTTTCCTTTGCGTATATAAAATTCATTGGTCTACAAAACCGTACCGATAAGGAACATAGATTCTGCCAATAAACTTTGCCTGACACTTTGTCAATTAGTTGAGGTGGAGTATAGAACAAAAAATATTGTTAAAGCCATTGCTGGTATCAATCGATTTTGGCCGTAACGTATTAGCGTGTGTGCCATCAAACCCGTATTTGACTATTAATGTTAATACGCCTTCTTCATCATCAAAATTTAAATCTAAAACTTCAAATACATGCTCTACAGTATGTTTTAAAAGCTTTTGAAGAGACTCCTCGCATCTCGCTTCATTTATAGAAATACCATCTGGATAAGATTTCTGTTTTGCTGCAGCAACCTAGAAAATAGTATTTTCTTATGAGTGATAGTAGATTTACAACACTACACAATGTGTACGGCTATTAAAAGTATACTGGACGTTTATAAACGTTCATTATGCCTCAGCTAAGCAAACCCTACATCTACAGTTGCAAAGCATTCTCGTAACAAAAAACTTCAACAAAAAGCATGATTAATTTTTTCAAATTTAACAGAAATTGAACTTTAGTCGGCTTTAGCAATATTTCGGTGTACTTATCCACTAACCAAATTAGGCTCGTACTACGCATTTTCATCTAGTATACAAAAATATTAATACTGTGTCCTTCTGACAATAATTATATCCGATTTTTGTTCATAATTGCATATAATTATTATTAATAATTCATATGATAAATTATATCATAATTCTTATCAATAATAAAGTCATGAATCTGGTCACATGATAAATCACTCGATAAATCACTTAAGAAATCACGTGATAAATCTAGTGATTTCATGTGCATGGGTATAATTGACATGTAGAAATAATTTAACATATAAATAATTTTTAAAGACAAAAAATTACCTGGCAATAACTGGGATATATATCAAAACTCTTTTCGAAAGAGTTAATTATAACTTTCTTTGCTCATTTATGATCATGCCAACAGCTTCATCTGGAGACATGGAAGAACTCTCAGGTTTTTTAATTCTACACAAAGCATCACTTGCTTTATCTTGATTAATGGCATGATTAACTAATTGTATCCCACTAAAATCAAGTGGGGCGGCAGCACCACGAAGGCGAATTTGAGAATCAGACGAAGCCGCAGCACCCGCGTTACTATTTACTTCTATGTTGGGGTTCGCATTTTTCATTATAAGGAAATAAAAGTTTTTCTTTGTTATCTCCAAGTTATTTTTACTTATATCATCTATTATTATGCCTAATTATAATTTTCAATAAAAATATTGATAAAAAAAGCTCGCTTAATATGTAATATACGAGTGTGCCATTCGGAAATGCTCAAACCAAATCCGATTTTTTGCTTTCATCAAAATATTGGAACCGTTAAGTTAGCCGCAGAAATGTGTAGACCGTGATGTTGGCCGCACAGCTATATGCAGATAGGTATTGCTTTCTCATCGCTTTTTCTGCATGCTCGATCACGTGTAGTTTTTAGTGTCTAGGTGTAGAAAAAATTTGAGGGCGGTGTCTAGGTGTATGAGTGGCCGATGACGAAGTGAAGGAGATGCGCTTCGTAATTTTTTATGTCAAGCTAAATACACCATTCGAGGGCAGTGTCTAGGTGTATGGGGTGGCCGATGACAAGGTCTAGGAAGTGCGCTTCGAGCTTTTTTGTGTCTAGGTGTAGGAATAATGCGAGGGTGGCGTCTAAGTGTACAGGGTGGCTGATGATGAGGTCCAGGTTGTGCGCTCCGTCATTTTTGGTCTAAAATAAATAAATAAATAAATAATAAAATAAAGTAAATAAATCATAATACGAGGACGGCATCTACCCTCTATAGAAAATACGCCATAAGATATGGCCAGTCGATAACTAGTGGCCATATTTTCTTAGCATAATATGTCAGGATACATGATCCACTAATGGTTTATAACCTAAAATTCATAAACTTGATAATCAAATTTACTTTAAAGCAGTACATTTTAAAATCATTGACGTTTAAAAGAAAGTTTTTACAACAAATTTGGAAAATAAAAGGGTTCAGAAATGGCAATCTAACGTTACGCATAATTTATGCATGTATACAAACATGACTACACTCAAAACTCACACGGAAAAGCACACTTTTTATATGGGTTTAGATATTAGAAACATTAAGTAAACTTTGTATGTTCAAGATTATCAATGATGAAGTATAAAAGTGATGATCTTGAAAGATATTACCAACTCAGTGTTCGACTCAGTCGCAGGCAGTATTCATTCTTATAGTGCCTTATATGCAGTGTATTTGTACAAGATGTTTAACTTGTAGTGTAGATGCCTATTTTACTGTGTAGAATCAGGCTAGCGTAACAATTTTTGCTTGTCTGTCTTTGCTAGCAGACCCACATCGAACCCCATGGCTCCGAGGACAAAATTTACACATGGGTGTAAATCATAACGCACCATGCATAATTTCAGACACTTTAAGTATCATAGATTTTAATTGAGTGCAAAAAGAAAAATTAAAAAAACTAATCCTACAATCATTGAGAATTTCATTTTGCTCTCGATTAAAATCTATCATACTTAGAGGGCTGAAATATTGGTTATTGATTTGTTTCAAGCTGTTAAAACAATATATGCACTTGTCTTTATCTCAAGTGCTGTAGTTTAGATTATCATATCAACACCCATGTATAAATTTAACCCCCGGAGCCATGGAGTTCGATGTGGGTCAGCTAGCAAAGACAGATAAGCAAAAATTGTTACGCTAGCCTGTTTCTACATAATAAAATAAGCATCTACATTCTACACTACAAGTTAAACATTTTGCACGAATACGCTACATATAAGGCACTATAAGGATGAATACTGCCTGCGACTGACTCGAACACTGAGTTGGGAATATATGTCAAGACATCACTTTTACATTTTTTACATTTCATCATTGATAATCTTGAACATACAAAGTTTACTTAATGTTTCTAATATCTAAACTCATATAAAAAGTGTGCTTTTCCGTGTGAGTTTTGAGAGTGGTCATGTTTGTACATATGCATAAATATGTGCAAGGTTAGGTTTCAATGCATAAAAAGTTCGCTATAATTTTATAGCATATTAACCTCAATTTCCTACGATGGTAGGTGTGCAGGGTAGCCGATGACGAAGTCTAGGTCTTTCGCACTTGGTTTTTGGTGTCTAGGTGTAGACATCATTGGAAGGTACTGTATCAGAACAATCAATGAGTTTATTTCAAAGTGTTAATAATGTCACAAAAATGCCATGGTCGAAAGGTTCTAAAAATGCTTATACTTTATGTTTAGGAGAAATATGAAATACACAAAAAAAAATTACTAAAAAGGACTGAAATCTCTAAAAAAATTAACTTTTTAAAAAGTAAAAGATTAGGCGAGTTTGATCTATTCCGCAACGAAATAATAGATACAAAAGAACTGACATCAATCAACCAAAGTCAAGTTTATTATATTGAATCATAATGAAGCAACGAAATTTTGTTTACGAAATTTTTTTAGAGGTTTTGTTATCTACTTTTAATTTTTTCTTTGTTGCGTCACATAATTCTTCAGTCATGTCCGTAGCTAAAGCAGCAATTCTTTTTCTTTGAGTTTCTTTAGAAGCCAATGCATAATCAATTTTTGGTCTACCAATTCCCGGTTGAAAACTACAGATAAAACACGATACAATTTTTAAACTCTTCATTAGGTCTCCGATAAAATATTTTATCTGATTCTATCTCCACAATAGTTTTACCTGTTTCTATAGAAATAAACTAATAAGAAAATATAAGTAAACGCAAATTATGAATTTTATAAGGTTTTACGTATAGAAAATGTATTGGGAGTTATAAGATTATTATTTTTATATGGATTTATATTCCCTATTGTCGCTACATTTTACAAGATTTTATATGTTATGAACTAATGATTAGATATATAAAAACGTATTAGCATTAACGGATAATAATTTTATAGTTTGATAGTACTAAAAATGATTGTTTTTTATAAGATTGTCTATATAAACATTTTATAATTTTTTATGCGGAAAGTACAGAAATATTATTAATGGGCAATACTGTAATTTACTTAGTAGTAGGGGCTGCACTGCTCCTGCGCCACACAGCTCCCACGCCACCGAATACCGACCGATGGTAACTTATATTAACAGATCCCTGTTTTACCGACCATGTATCTGTTATCGATTGAGAATTTACCACAGGCCTCACATGTTACTGGTCGTAGTAGTAGGGGCTGGGGTGGTACTGCGCCAGGCGGGACCCGCGCCACCAAATACCGACCAAAGGTAACTAGTATTAGCAAATTCCTGTTTTACCGACCGGGTCCCACATGCCCCATGCCCCATGCCCCGACTGCTGCCGACAGAGGATTATTCTTCAAACATGTTTTTATCGATTGACATATTGGGACCGTCAGCACGAGTCCCCGCTAGCGCCTCCTGTGCAGGGGAGCGCACAGCAGCATCAGCGCCCCCTGTGCAGGCGAGCGCACAGCAGCATAAAAATTGTAGTCTGCAGGACCTTTTTAGGATTGATAAATAATTGTGTATGTTTCTTTATTATGTATTCCATTTTTATTCAAAATCCTTATTATAAGTATATATATATATTTTAACTTATGTATAGCGATTTATTCTAAATACATACAAAAAACCTTAAAGAAAATTATTTTTACATCCATGCAACAACATCAATCTGTATAAAGAAATGTAGAGAATATCATGCCCATGTATATTTACTTATAATATACATATGTAAAAAACGCATGCATATATAGTTTATTTAAGAACGCAAGGAGAACAAAGTGTCAAAAAATCCTTAAGTATACAATAATAGAACCATTAGTACAACTATAATTTATAAATATAATACATCTATGGTAAACATGTCTTTTTAAGAGTACAAAAAATCCTTAAAGTAAAATACTAAACATAATTAATCCCTCTTTGCATAGAATAAATGGTAATAATACCTTAATATTTATATATATATATATATATATATATATATATATATATATATATATATACATATATATGGCTATGACTGATCCACAGACTACCGCATATTACTATATATAGGTTACACTTCTGTGGGTGAGATCGCAATAGGATGATAAAGGAATAGATGGAAGGAATAAAGGTTAGGATTAATAATTAAAAAATAACATATGATTTTTTTCTTTATTCAAAAAGATAAGAACATAAAACATTATTTGTAAAGACATGATAAAATATTTCAGAACTTCTTATAACCTTGATGTTCTGGCATGGACTTTGTGTTAGTGGAATATTTCTCAAAAGTATTTTTCCACTGTTCACTTTTATTAGTAGGAGCAGAACAAGGTTTTCCACGATACGTATTACCATGGAGGAAGAGAGAAGGAGACCAAATTCTTATGGGCTCGCGTTGCCGAAATGGACCTCTTTTACCGACGAAGATCGCCAGGTTCGCTCGACTAAAAAGCCCTGACCTAGCGAGTATGAGAGCCGCCTGTCGGCGACTTATTGCACTGATCAGCGAACTCCTGATTACAAAATATATCGGAGTTCAAATCCACATAAAACCACTTGTTTTATCGTGTTGTTAATGTTATATAAATAATTATTATATACAATTATTAATTATATTGTAAAAAATTCATACAAAATAAACATAGAATGTACGTTTGTTCTACACTTGATCATATGTAACTTTTAATTATATATTCTCAACGATCTTGATGGCTTAGGAGTTAGCGTGTTGTCCTATTGACTTATTGATTCGGGTTCGATTCTCGGTGTGGTCAAATTTTTTTTTCATGTCATAATTCAGAGGTACTTTTTACATTACTAATATCGCAGTGATTAAAATAACTAGCATTTTTTCTTCGTACTCCTTTCCTCGCTTTTTGAAAACCTAAAATGATAAAACGTGGCTTTTCTCGTTGATTCGATGTTTTCACTGTCCATACATGTTGCGTGGTTGTTGGAAGTACTGGATACTCATACAATTCCCATGAACGAAAACTCATAGCAATAGACACATCTTTTTGTATGTAATTAAATAGTTGTATTTTTCGTCGATCTGATAGGACGAGGTAGGGCATAAGCCATTCTATACGAGTGGTTTCAATTTTAAAGTCTTCATATGTAGGTCTTCCATCTACCATTATAGGCTCTTGTAAAACAGCGTTGAAATCATTTCTCGATCTTGTGAGAATCAGTTCATGGTTAACGTTTACAACGATTTTTCGATAATCCTCAGCAAAACCGAAAATCAATGATAGAGGAACTGTCACATCAAAGTTTCCATTATTATCAGATATATTTCCCACGTCAGTAGTAGGCGTCCAGCCGGAATTTTGCAGATACTTTAGCTGACTGGGTGAGAAAGAAGTGTAGCCTTTCATCGAAGTTGTTGCAGCAACATTTTTGCATCGATCAATTTCTATAGCATTCATCTCGTATTGAATTTCCTCAAAGAGATGACTAATAGCATTGTTCACGAAATTAGTATGCTCTAAAGCAGTACCATCCTACTTTGTAATCTTTCCACAAATGTGTAGAGAACTTTTGGATGGTAGCACACACAAATCTTGATGCTGAATAGCTATTCGAATTTCATCACTATTGTTGAATGTATGTGCGGTATAGGGTTGATATGCATGAACCTCATAATGTGAGACAGATTCATCAAAGATGACTGGAGATTGTACGTTAAGAACTGCCTCCATCTTGGCAGCAGCAGCAGATAAATGTACAAGTTATTTTTTCTGTATTTTTCTCACTCGTTGACCTATTTTTTCTCCACCACGCTTTACTGTGAGACCGAGACTTTGAAGAAATTGACTGTTCCGACGTGTTAATTGTTTGATCGCTCGTTGCGGACTGACTGCCTGATGACATACTGAGCTCTTATAATAGCTTTTGTCAGTATTAAAAACAATACCCATTTCAAGTGCTTTTTAGATGCAAACGAATTGTAATAATTTCACCACGAAGATTGATCAATTCACCATCTTGATCAACTAGACGTAGTTGTAAATGATCAATCACTTTCACAGATATCGGTAAGTATATTATTTGTTTAGGAACCTCGATTATCTTGTAACCTGGTGGAACTGCTGGGAAAAATTCATGTATTGTATGGACTTTTTGTTGATTTATGTATGCTCCTGCTGTAATATTACACTCGACTCGTAGAGCGTTCACTTTGAGAATAGCTACTGGTAAATCAGAGTCATGACTTATATAGGGTTTCAAGACTCTTGGAGTGAATCCCAGTAGAAGAGCAATCGAGTCACTTGGATGAAAATTGATTTCATGACTGCACTCAATAATGCTACGCAATGTATTATTCTTTGGCATGATACTAACTTTTATACATCGCGTATCGAGGATGCTTTGCAAAGTTCGTTCGATATCCTCAATCTCATAACTTCCTGTAGGAAGTTCAATTATTTCTTGTCCAACGTAAAACTTATTGCAGTTTACATCGACGTTTGGTATGGAATTGAAAGTTAGCAACTCAACAAGTCCAACGCTATAATGTTTATTCGGATCCAGCTCTATGGGAGGAAAATAGTGTGTCTCAAGGTTTGAGGAGGTGCCGCAAAGGCTAAGAGTCATCGACTCAACAACCATCTTGAGTAGACTAATTCAAATCACTCGTGTAGATTTCTTTTTATACAGACAGAACTGTTCCTTACGATCAAGTTGATTGCAGAGAAATTTGAGACAGAGATGACCACAGATAAAAGTTGAAAATTCCTGATACCTCCGATAATTGTACTTGACTTGAGATACTTTCCAGTAATTCATAAGATCTTGAGGTGGTTGTAAATCACCAAAACTATCAAAGTATGTAACTTCATTACCATTCTTTCGATAAGCTACCCAGTGCGTGCCGAATCCACTCACATCATCCAGATTTATGATTGCCAATTCTTTAGCTCGACAACCATTTGAACGTAGGGCATTTCGCATAAAAACTCCACGAAAATTTGTTATTTTCATCAATTTTGCATACTTTAGTACATCATAGTCGGTGAGTGCTCGTTTTGGCAATCTTATTTCATCGAAGTTTTTTTTTCCACATTGTTTTTTTTTTGTTTTGTTTGACAAAGATACCGAAACCTTTATAATGAGGTTTCAGAAACAGTCCCTTACCAAGTGTCAGCATTTCCATTTTTTCATTGTGTCTTTTTTGCTCTTCCATTTGCTTCTTAGCAGTGTTTGCCCTATTTATTGCTTTTGCGATTCCTGCAGCTCCTCCTGCAAGTGAGCCGATTGCACTAAGACCAGCAAAAAGTGGAATGAGTGCTGGAAGAAAGCCACCTACTTTGCTGGGAACAGGCAATATGCGTGGAACACTAACTTTACTTTTCCCACCAAGTTTTCTCACATGCTCACGAGCAGTTCTTAGCGCTGACCTAATCATAGAGCGAGTGTCTTTGCCAGGAATAATAGATTTTTCTGCTGACTTGATCAATCTTTTTAGTGTAATCTTTTTCTTAGGTTTGAGAAATCTACCTCCTACTCCAAAACCCATACCGAGCTTCGATTTTAAATTCATAGTATTTGCTATGGCAAAAACTGTTACTCTCTCTTTCAAACCAGCGTCTCTACATTTTACTCTTTTCAACGCCTTCTCTGCTAAAATTTTATCAGCTGTGTTTCTCTCTTGAATGTTGTCAGGATTTTTCGAGTAGGCAATATCGTGTTCCTTGCAAGCAGCGTCCAAAGGATTGATTCCCAGATCTCCACGAGCTAGGCGTTTAGCAAGTTTAGTACCTGGACCACAGTACTGATAACCAGGCACATGAAGTTCAATGGGTAATTTGTTGATCAATTTATTCACCAAACCTTAACCTCTTTTTTTCTGCATGATGCTAGCTCTTAGCGAGCTCATGCTAGACTAACTGAGAAAAAGTATAAATGCTCACATGTATAGTAGCTCGGCTCAGTCGACATATGAAATAGAAGCATGATGGATCTTAAGAAGCAGTCAGCAAAATTGCCAATGATTAATTTTGATCTTTTGATGCAGCAGAAAAAACAGCAAAATCGTCACGGAAAATTATTACCCAGCAGAATAAGAGCAGTATTTTGCGGTTCATCCAATTGTGGCAAAACGAACGCTCTCGCATCTCTAATCATTCATCCGAATGGTCTGACATTTGAAAATATTTACGTATACTCAAAATCTCTAAATCAACCAAAATATAAATTTTTGGAGCAACTTGTTGAGCCATTGGAAGGAATCAAGTACTTACCCTTTGGTGAACACGATCTTGTCGTTTCACCCGACGAAGCTCAACCAAATTCAATTTTTGTTTTTGATGATATTGCATGTGAAAAGCAGGATAATGTCAAAGCTTTCTACTGCATGGGTAGACATAAAAGCGTGGATTGTTTTTACTTGTGTCAGTCGTATGCACAAGTACCGAAACACTTGGTGCGTGACAACGTCAATTTATTGGTAATTTTTCGACAAGATGATATGAACTTGAAACATGTTTACAACGATCATGTAAATACAGATATGACATATCAACGTTTCAAAGATATTTGTTCAATATGCTGGAATGATGGCAATCATAGTTTTCTCGTCATAGACAAAGATCGTCATATCAATGATGGTCGCTACAGAAAAGGCTTTGATCAGTTTGTAATAAATATACAGAATACTGAAGCAATTTAGCATTCAGTTGTGAGACTTTCAACTATCAAGATGTCTACTGATTTTAATAAAGAAACTGCAGTCCTACGTGAAGTTGAGAAAGCTCGAAACGCTGTGAAAAGAAAGTATGATTTATTATAATTGAATAAATTAGAAGTGGAAAAAAGTTTGAATGACTCATTCAAACCGATTGTGAAACCTTTAGAAAAGTTCATCAGTGTAAGTGAAAGAAGTTTACCACTGACAGTAGTTAAAAAAGAAAAAAGAAAAGAGAGAAAATTGGATTGGATTAGAAAAAAAGAGGACGGCAACGAAGACGACGATGACGATGGCGACGATGATGATAATGATGATGACGATATCAGAGAATCAGCTTTTGAATCAGCTGTAGGTGATTCAGATATTTCAGATCAAGAAGATACCATTATTAAAGATGATACTGATGATTTGGAAAAAAGTGTTGATGAAAATGTTCAATTGTTGCTAAATGGGAAAGTACAAACCTTAGATACAATATATGGAGTGCGAAAAATGCGTAACGATTCACTAATGATTGGAAATACTCCTATAAGTTTTAGAAAAGATAAAATCATCATCGGTGAGAAAGAGTACGAAAAAACTTCAGGTCTAGTGGAATTATTGTTCAAGAAATATCCTGATGATACTTTAATCACTGATGATGATAAAAAAAAATATGCTACGATTGTAAAGGCTACAAGTGTACACAAAAATGATCCTGTGGGAGATGTTCGTGAAAATACAAGTAAGAAATATACCGATTTCGTGAGTAAAATTCTCAAGATTACACAAAGTAAAAGTGGTAAGGGGCTCATGTCATATAAGATTGCTCATAAAAATACTCATATAGATTACATTTATTGGGATGACCCAAACGAGCTTGTTGATCGTTTAAGATTACTTTTAGCCGAAACAACTGCTGGCAATAATAACCACATAAACGAAATACAATCTATCATTGAGGAGCTACGTGAAGCTAATATTATTGATTCAGTAGCAAAATGAGCATCGACGTGTTTGGAAGTAGATTGGTCCACGCAGACGTATCTCGAGGACCACCTGGACTAGGATTCAAGCTGAGCACTGAAGGAAATTTTGATTTAGAAAATCGAAAACTGTGTAATGTAGGTAGCGCTACAGAGCAAAATGATGCTATGAATTTAAAGTCTGTGAAAAATATAATTAAACAAAAAGCAGAAAAAATTGTTCAAGATTTCCAGGCAATAGAGAATGTCTTAAATAATAAAGTTGTAAACATTGAGTCTGAGCTTCCTAGGATAAATAATACGCTATCACATTTACAAGAGAAATTAAAAATCTTAAATTCCGCAATAAATCAGTATGAAAGCGGGACTAGTGGAGGAACTTCATAAACCTGCTAGACGAAATTATCCACGTCGCTCTGTTCTCGTTAAAGATATCGATGAAACTTGGCAGGCAGATCTTGTTGAAATGATTCCATATGCTAAACAGAATAAAGGTTTCAAGTACCTACTTACAGTTATCGATGTATTCTCAAAGTATGCTTGGACTGTGCCAGTGAAACAAAAAACTGGAATATGTGTAACTCAAGCTATGAAATCAATACTGCTACAAAAAAGAGTACCTAAGAACTTGCAAACCGATCGTGGCAAAGAATTCTACAATAAAGATTTTGAGAAACTAATAAAAAATTATAAAATTCATTTATACTTCACCTACAGTAATCTCAAAGCATCAATTTGTGAACGTTTTAATCGCACTTTAAAAAGCAAGATGTGGCAGTTATTTAGTCCACGTGGTACCTATAATTGGTTGAATATTTTGCCAGATTTAACTTTACAGTATAATAATAGACGGCATCGGGCAATAGGAATTAAGCCTGCTGAAGTGAATCGAGACAAAGTTAATGGTATACTTAATCGAATTAGAAAGACAAACACTGTCAGAAATGTATTTAAACGAGCTAAGTTTAAAATTGAAGATAAAGTACGTGTAAGTCGAAACAAGGAGGTTTTCGATAAAGGTTATACACCCAATTTGTCAGCTGAAGTCTTTACAATAACACAAGTTTCTCAAACAAAGCCTTACACCTATCATCTACAGGATTATCAAGACAAACCAATAGCTGGAGGATTTTATGAGGAAGAACTTCTCAAGACTAAACATCCTGATGTATATTTGATTGAAAAAGTTTTGAAATAAAGTGGTAATAGAGTTTATGTAAAATGGTTAGGTTTTGATAATACTCACAATAATTGGATGAATAAAAATGATATGTAAACGAAAATAAATTATAATTAATTAAAAAAATTTATTGTTTATTTATTTTACATTTCCTTGGGAGAGAATGATAAAACAGGAATGTGTGTGTGTGTGTGTGGGTGTGTGTACGTGCGTGTGTGTTCGCATGAGAGAGAATCTATCTTTATTATGTATGAGAGAGAGAGAGAGAGAGAAATGTGTGTGTGTGTGTTTTTTTTTTTTTTTTATTGGAGAAAGAGGTTGGAGGGAAAAATCTTAATAGACCATGACATGGCCTGAGCCACCGTGTGTCGGATTCTCACCAACTAAAACCCTTCGTTTTGCGACCGAATATAGAATCCAATTGCAACCCGAATCCTCTTCGCTCTACTTACCGATTTGTCGGTGAGGAGGACCAAGCTCCGTCTTCAGTGCCTTTTTTCCCCCGCGGTACCACGGTCAAGTATTACTTCACGGGGGGGGGGGGGGCATAGGGACATTGCCCTTGTCTCCTTGATGTGATTGTCATTCCTTATGCGTCCATATCTAGTAAATCTACTATCGTACCTTCTTCATTATAGGCTGCCGTCTACTTCTTACCGCATCGTCATGTCGTCAGCTTCTTGAGCCATCTCTCGTCTTTTTCTCTCTTCGTCACCTCTCACTTTCTTGAGGATGACCGCGGCGTAGTTACTAACCACGTGCCAGCCCTCAGCGGCGGCGAACATAGCTACCATAATAGACTCAGGAGTTGCTCTGGTCTGGAGGTAGCGTTCAACTCTTCATGCTCCTGCTGGTAACGCGAGCAGTAGCAAAAAACGTGCTCAGCGTCCTCGCACATGTCCAAACATGCTGGGCAGTCTGGACAGTCTTCTAAATTAAATCTACACAGGTATGCTCGATAGCATCCATGTCCCGTCAAAAATTGCGTGAGGTAGTAGTTTACTTCCCCGTGTCTTCTTTTGATCCAGTCTTCAATCTTTGGTATAAGTCGGTACGTCCAGCGCCCTTTCAGGCTACTGTCCCATCTTCTCTGCCACTCAGCTACTGTTTGTTCTCTGGCAGCGTTCCAGATTTCTGGAACCAGAGATATGGCCTTCCTCTCTAGTGCTAAGAGGTCGATGGGTGGCATGCTTGCCACGACGCTTATTGCATCGTCCGATACCGTGCGGTAAGCAGACGCTACTCTTAGCGCACTCCGTCTATACACGGATAACAGGTTCTGCGCATAGGCTTTTATTGCCATTGCATCTGCCCAAATTGGTGCCCCGTACAGCATAATCGATGTACTGACACTTGCTAACAGCTTCTTTTTCTTCTGAGTAGCTCCACCGACATTCGGCATGAGCCGAGATAGAGCAGCAGTCGTTCTTGACGCTTTTTTACCTGCTAATTCAAGGTGCTGTTTAAATGTCAACTTTTCGTCTATAGTAACGCCCAAATACTTGATAGTCGATTTAGAGGTTATCTCATGGCCGTCTATCATTAGGGCGATCGTCTCCATTTTCTTCCTGCTAGATATCAGGATCGCCTCGGTCTTGTGTCCAGCGAGTTGAAGTCCCGTTTCTCTCAGCCACCTCTGGATGGTGGTGATCGCTTCATTGGTGATTTCAGCGGCGTCTTCTTTTTCCTTCCCTACTACTACATCCTACTACCATAGCCTCCCGCGGGAGTTGCAGTCTCAGCACTCCGTCATACATAATGTTCCACAATGGCGGGCCCAGCACCGATCCCTGTGGAACACCCGCCGTGACCTTGTAGGTTTCAATGCCGCAATCCGTTTCGTACAGTAAACTTCTGTCCTTCAGATAGTCGGCCATCATCCTCCTGATGTAGGTGGGCACCTCAAGCTTTTCAAACGCTTCATGTATCTTCGTCCAATTTGCAGAGTTGAATGCGTTTTTGACATCCAAAGTAATAACTGCATAGTACTTCTTTGTTCCGCCCTTCCACCGTTTCCCACTGATGGCTGCTCGGGCTGTGTTTACCACTAGGCCGATCGCGTCCAAAGTAGATCGGCACTTCCGAAAGCCATATTGGTGCTCGGCAAGCCCCTTGGTCTCTTCGATTATGCACTCCATCCTGCTGCTGATAATGCGCTCCAGTATTTTTCCTTGTGTGTCCATCATACATAATGGTCTGTACGATGTCTCCCCTCCGGGCGCTTTGTTACCCTTAGGTAGCAACACAAGTCGCTGCTTTTTCCAGTTCGTCGAAAATCTTCCTTCTGCTAGGCATGCATTGTAGAGGCCAACAAATTCTTCAGGTTTAGCCTCGATGGCATGCTTCAGCGCCACATTTGGTATGCCGTCAGGACCTGGAGCCTTATTGTTTCCTACCCTCTTGCTTGCTACGAGTAGCTCCTCAACTGTAATTGGAGATATATCTTCTTCCCGCACTTCCTCTGCTATAGCATATGGTGCGTCCGGCTGACTTGGAAAAAGTGTTGTCAATACCCTCTTTAGTACCTCTGGGCACTTTGGTGAAGGTATATAGCTTCCTTTGAGTGTCTTCATAACTGTTTTGTAGGGCCTGCCCCATGGATCTTTATTGACCTCTTCTAGCAGCTCCTTATGACATCTCTGCTTGCTTTCACTGATGCACTTTTTGAGGGTGCACTTGGCTTCTTTCATTCTTCTGCTGTATTCTTCTACAGCTTCGCTTCGAATACCGGTTCGGTAAAACTTTTTCCTTGCCCGTTGCTCCAGCCTTCGTGCTCGGTGGCAGGCGGAACGCGCTGATCTAATCTTCTCGTTCCACCAATATACTGGTGCCCATCTTTGATTGGGCACTTTTCTTGGCATAACTGCGTCACAGGCTCGGGTGAGCCATTTTGTCATTTGTTCAGCCTTGTGTTCTGCTGATCCCGTCAATTGGATATTTCCTAACATCATCAGAAATAGTTCCTTGTCGTACTCCTTGGCTTTCCATTCCATTTTCGTACTTATAGGGTTAGTACAGTGTACCATGTTTTGTGTGCCCAGCTCCATTATAATGGCGTGGTGATCACTATTAGTGAAGTGATCGCTTACGGTCCATTTACTCGCCTCTTTTACCAGAGATCTACTAACAAATGTTAAGTCGATCACTGATTCAGCGTCCACCTTTTTATAGGTTGGTACGTTGCCTTCGTTCACCAGCACCACGTCCAGAAGTGTGAATGCTTCTAGTAGGGCCTGTCATCTTCTATTGGTTTTTCGGCTGCCCCATTCAACCGCCCATGAGTTAAAGTCCCCAGCTATAATAGCTGGTTTTTTAGCCCTGACATCTCGTACTAGCTGGTCCAAGAACTGCGGAAACTGATCTATTGGCGCACTGGGTGGGGCATAACAGCTGTATACCTGTATACCCTCAATCTTTGCGCTGGCAAAACCTGCTTCTTTGACTTTCATCCTACTTTGAAAGGTAAGGTCTCTGCACTCTTAAATAGCTGCTTTACCGGAGCCATCGAATTCCAACCTTGGCTGTTCAAGATCTCTGTACTGCTCACTGATTATAGCGACATCAATCTTCTGCTCACGGACGTACTGACAGAGAAGGTCCTGAGCTGTCTCACAGTGGTTCAGGTTTAACTGTACTATTCTCATCTTCTTTGTTTTGTGGCTTTCACTATCGCTTGGTACGCTGGGCAATCATAGCTACCTGCGGCATGGTCACTTTTCTCTACGTCGTCCTTTCCTCTGCAGAGAATGCAGCTGGGCTGGTTTGTGCAGTCTTTCGCTACATGTCCCGCTGAGCCACATTTGTAGCAGCAGCGGCTTCTGTCGTGCTGCTGAATGCAGCTTGCAGCAGTATGGCCGAAGCCCAAGCATTTATAGCACCTGAGCTGGCGGGTGTCTCGCTTTATTGCTCTTATTCGGCAGATGTTTGTGTGTGTGTGTGTGTGTGTGTGTGTGTGTGTTTGTGGATAAGAAGGATGTTTAATAAATATATATTTATATTATAATTGATATAGTTTATTTTTTTAAAACGTTTATACAATATAAATAATTACAGTTTAAACCTATAATAACATTATTTTTTTGTTTTGTTTGATTTAATTATATTTGTAGAAATTTTTTTCAATTCTTTTATCAATTGCTGCGAACTATCAACATTTGTATTATTCTTCTTTTTTTTTTACTCATTTGATTTTGCACCGGTTGCAAAATCTTTCTTTTTGTTTTTGTTTTAGATTCTTCAGAATTACATGTTAAGTCAAAAGTTTTGTTTTTATCTTGAATTTGTTGTAGAAGCGACGTTTGCTTCTTCAACTCTTTGAGTATCTCATTATTTTATTTTTGTACACTTAACAAAGTTTTTTCTAAAGTGGACAATTCTTTTGAATTTAACATATAAAAAAATAGCATCATATAATTTTGATTCGGCTGCAGGTTTTCTTTCATATTTTCTGTTTTTTTCTTTGGAAGAATATTTCTGTATTTTCTATTTTCCTGCTTTCGATTTTCTTTGGGAATTGATAAATTGATTACTTCATGTTGATGTTTAGATGTCTCCGGTTCATTGTTTTCCACTAACGATAATGAGCAATGTTCTGTCGTTGGTTGCTCATTAATCGTAATCTGTTGCACATTGGGTCCTTCTAAGAAAGCTTCTAATTCATTATACAGTGCTTGCATTTCCTCCTCAGTGCATTCCACAAGGTCGTCACTGTTGAGAATATTGTCGATGTCGAAGTCGATAGGCAGTTGTAGTTCACAACACTCTTCGGCACTATTCTCTTCCAATAGAAATGGCAACCCCAATGAGTAATTGAGATTATACTGAAAATAAAAAATGTTTATTAAAAAATAATATAATACAATTTAGAAATATATAAAATATAAGGCTTACACTTTCAGTTGTCAATCCTTCACTCCACATGATATCTAAATTTTTCTACAACAATATTAATAAAATGAGTTACAATATTCAGAGGAGGAGCGTGAAAGATAGAGAGGGAGAGAGTATAAGCGTCTGTGTGTGTGTAGGTGTGTGTGTTGGGTGTGTGTGGGTGTTTCAGAGAGGGAGCGTGAAAGATAGAGAGGGAGAGAGTATAAGCGTCTGTGTGTGTGTATGTGTGTGTGTGTTTGAGAGAGAGAGAGAGCGCGCGAACGTATGTGTCGGAAGAGAGAGAGAGAGAGAGAGGGATGTTTGTGTGAGAGACATAGCTGTTATGGCATCGCATGAGAGAGAGAGAGAGAGAGAGAGAGAGAGGGATGTTTGTGTGAGAGACATAGCTGTTGTGGCATCGCATGAGAGATTGAGAGAGAGGGATGTTTGTGTGAGAGAGATAGCTGCTGTGGCATCGCGTAAGAGAGAGAGAGAGGGATGTTTGTGTGAGAGAGATAGCTGCTGTAGCATCGCGTGAGAGAGAGAGAGAGAGAGAGAGAGAGAGAGAGAGAGAGAGAGAATGAAACCGCAAACTTGATAAATGTTTCGTCTCCAAATTGAGTACGAATTTCATAAAAATATCTTCTTTTAATTTAGCTTTACTCACTGCGTAAACTTTTCTCCTAAATGCTGGAAACAATCGCCATCTTTATCCAGAGCTCTCACGAACTACTTCATGAGGCAAAGTTAGATATGAAGAGGCGATAGCACATAGTTTGATGATTTGGGTTAATCAATGGCGTACGTATAATGCTCCTCGATCCTGGTTCGTAATGTGTTCTATTTGGCCATACTTTCTTAACGTAGGGATTTACTATCCCATAAACACAAGAAGCAGGGAATTTCAGTGAAACCTGATTGTTGTCCTAAGATTGTAGTCGCAATTTTAAGGTGACAAGAAATTTTTCATTGATGTTCAAAACTCATTATTTTTCCAATATAATTTATAAATTTTCAACATTTATTCAAACTAAACCAATCCTTAGATGCTTATAACATATATGCTTATAACATATATGCGACATGTGATATTAACGCTATTATATGGTCCTTCAACTGATCTGGTTCACCGGTACAGTGCTTTTCGTATCGTGATATAAAATACCTTTTACCGAGGTTATTCATATGATGTTCGAAAGTTAGAGAAACGGAAGAGAAATATATTAAAATCAACTACAACCGAATCAAGTATTGTCATTTACCCACGACTTTAAATCGACCACCTTATCCCAACAGAGCTAGCCGAGCTCGATCAACTACCGCGTCAATGAGCACCAACACGTGATGGCATCACCGAGTAAATGGTTCTCAGATCCCTGGCATCTCGTATTCCTGGCGCCCTGGGCTGCGCTGGCCCGCCACCACATATGAATTGGAGTTCCATCGGCGCGAAATCGAATAATGAAACCTAGCAATTCTACAAGTTTCAACTGGCGCCCAACTCCGCTAGCAAATAATACTTAAGGAGGTTGTTGTATGACTTTTTTGTATTGATACGAGTGTATAGTATGAGTGCTATAGTAATAATTGGTAATAACTTAGCGAATCATTAAATTTAAGACGAACGGCACAGCATAAAATCAAACGAAAACATCGACTTGAGAAAATTCGACTCGAATATTCGACAGAGGACAACAAACAGACAAAGACGACGCACACAGCAACATAACACCACACCATCCGTCTACCCCTTTCGCCTGTGATGTAAAATGTGCAACAGCCAGAACAACATCAGAAAACGTTACATGACGAAACTTAAAACCATCTTCACTGGCCGTTGCAAGGACAGCATACAAATCCTCCTCACGCTCTGACTGAGAAATGGAAACGCCCGCAAAATGAGTGTTTAATTCATCTGGTGAAAAGCCATGTAATTCCTCTCTAGTCTTACTTAACAGTCCAAGATTGCGGAGCTCATTCCAGATGTTTTTATCGCCATCCAAGGCCTCCGAGATTTTATTCTGTATGAAGAATCCCGCGCCTCTGTCGTGCGTAGCTCAGCCTCCGCAGCGAGCGACTGAAACTCAGTCCACAGGCGATTGTCACGCGTACGACGAAACCGACGTCTAACATCACGTCGATTATACAGTTCTTGAACCTCGACGTTGATCCACGGCGATAGACCCTTCCTCTCTGGTTTAAACTGCTTGAAGGGCGCAAGTTCATCAGTAGCAGCTGCGACATTTCGGCTCAAAGATTCAAGCTTTTTGTCTAATGTCTCAGCAGGATAGAGGACAATTGACCAGTCAAGTGTCTCAAGGAGAGAAAGAAGCTCACCCTGCCTAACAGATTTAAAATCTCTGAAATAAAAGGAGCTCAAAGTAGGAGGTGAGGACCTAGGAGCAGGGATGGTTAGGTCAATGATGTTGTGCCTGCTCGGAAAGGTCGCCATCAAGTTATTCCTACCCAGGACTGTCTCACCCTCATCAACAAAGATCACATCAATCGAGGTGTAAGAATCCGCAACATGGTGAGTGGGGCCATGATCAACAAGCTGAAAATTCAGCTCACAAGATAGCTCTCTGATGAAATTTGCATCCTAGGACGCCGACAACATATTTGCGTTCAGATATCCCATTATTATGCGATGATCAAAATCAACCGCATGTAGTGTCAAGTTATCGAGTAGGTCTGAATTCTCTGTGAAAGAGATACCCGGTGGTCTGTAAATTACAGCAACAAAAACAGGGGGTAATTGGCCCCTCTGTACTGTACACATGAGATATTCAGGAATTCCCGGTTTACCAACATCTGTCATTATTGAGGATAAACATAACAGAGTAGCCTTGTAACTATTATGGATATAAAGAGCCTCTCCACCCCCCTGGGTATTCCTATCCTGTCGAAGAACCGAGTATCCATCAACCTGCGCAAATACATCATCAACATTTAGCCCGAAACGCGATTTAGCCACACCTAATAAGTGATAGAAGGGACGGGCACCTACCATGAATTGGCGAAATATTTCCATATGTTTATTCAAGGACGTCGCATTTAAGAAACCAGCCCTCAATCCCTCGAGCTCAGATCCCTTAGCCTTTTCTCCGTCTACTCAAACATTATTAGCCGTATCCTGCGCCTTGTCACACGAAGATACTGCATCGTTTGCAGAAATACAGTTTTGTACCGCTGTCACTATACTTATAGGGTTAATGGCGCAAGTTGCGCTGTCATAAGACGCAGTAATTGCGTGCAAGTCAGCAGCAGTCTTAAACGCGTGAGCAATATCCCCGTCTCATCTTTTTACCATAAAACGACCGCCTCTATGCCAAACATATTTAAAGCCTAGTACACGAGAAAAGCTTTTAAAGCTTCTAAATTGAAGAAAAAGTTCCTTCCGTAATAATTCATTTATAAAATTTTGTTTATGAATTAGGCCATTACTAGTTTCCTGGTCTAAAGACGAATCGTTAAGGGGACAAACCACCTTCGAATCTTCAAAAAATCGAATTTTTTTTATTTCATATTTTTATAGGAAATTTTCCGTAGAATACGATTCTGAAGTCAAATTTAAAAAAAAAAAAATTTGTTGGTAAAGTTTTAAGCAAAATTTGTATACCACCTTTTTTACTAAATATCAATAAAATTTGTTTTTTTTCGATTTTATATTTCTGTTATATTTTTTCTTTTTTAAGACCGAGTGTGAAATAAATTTTGTTAAATAATATAAAAAGTAGCCATTTTTACCATTATACAGATATATGTTATTGTTTATAATGATTTATAACACAGTTGTTTTTATATAATTTTATTCGATTTTAAAACATATTATGAATGTTCAAATACTGACAATTTTATGTAAATGTGTTATGACGGTCATAATACGTTTGAATGGAATATTGACCGCTTGTAACCAGCAGTAAACTGCCATGTTACAGTATATAAACACAGCTGATATTTACATACTGATATTACTAAAATAAATTTTTAAATTATACGATATTTGTTTGTTCTAAAGGTGACAATTTTACACAAATCCGTTTTTAAAATTCATTTGTATATTTTTTTTTTCTTGACAATTTGGGTTTGTGTGTGAGTTTAGTGCAGCAAAATTTGTGCCAAATGTCTTCGAGGGATAAGAAGGGAAGACTTCAAAGTACTCATCCTGACAGTAAGTATTCTCGAGGGAGACCTAAGAAGAGGCCAAGAGAATTTTTGACGAAGAATGAAGATCATTCAAAAAGACCAAGACCCTCTAATTAATTGTTAACTATCTCATAATATTGTTTTTCTGAATTTTAGCCCACTGTCCGTAGAATTCCAAGGGAACGCATGGTTGGATTGGGCTCAAATTTTGTGGGGATACTTTTTAGAGGAGTACTTTCAGTATGAGCGGAGGGATTTTGAATTGAACGAGTAGAATTGATTCAACACCAATAAAAGTGATAAAATTATTGCAAATTAGGTGTAATATTGCAATTATTTAAACAAAAATATACTGCTACTAGCTCCAATAAAAATTCCTCTGTTCATACTGAAAGTACACGTATAAAGAGTATCTCCACAAAATTTTAGCCCAATCCAACCATGCGTACACTCTGAATCTTACGGTCAGTAAACAAAGTCATCGAAACTAGTCTGCTTTGCCAGTGAGGCATATCAAGTTGAAATATAATAAAAATTTAGATATTTAATGTTTATTGTAAGTACTTTTATAGGAAAAGACTCTTTTTCAATTGAATGTTAAAATTAAAATCTAATATCGATTTTTTTGTTTCAGATTTTAAAGGTGGTTTGTCCCCTTAATATGTCTTGTATTTAGGCCGGTGAAACGATGTTTCGCACGCATGATGTCTCCCGTCAACAATCGATTCGATAAGCGAACTAGCCACGGCGACAATCGTTCAGCCTTCTCTGCTGTGCACACACTTTCCGACCGGAGCAGAAGCACTTGTAACATCATTATTCATATTATCGATGTTATTAACAGTGCTGTTAATGTTTAGACTGCTGGAGTTGCAATTGATAACAGTGTAACGTCGCCTGCATTTTAACAAACCTCTTATATATATTTTAGAAATAGACACATTTTCTGAAAAAAAAAACAGACCCATACTCATCTAACAGCAAGCGGCGTAGTATCCTTAATGGCACAGGACAGAATGTATAATTTTACGAGTACTGGGAAAAATCTCCGAAAATGCGCCCATACTGTTTTACAGTCCCACACTTAACTCATAAAACATTCAAACGAAGATACTTTGCACGCAGAGTATAGGCCCACTTCAAATTTCTTTTAGCATTTTCTTAGAGTTAGAACCGAAAGTAACCAGCTGCAAGTCGTAAAAATGCGGATAGCATTTGGTATCCTAGAGTTTTACGACCGGTCGCTCTGAGAACCTCAGAAAAAAAGGGACGGATACCGAAAATCCAAAGATAGAAAAAAATAGTACATGCACATGGGGTATCTTGGAGACATCTCTTACGAACCCAGGGTAAAGGTTTGTATTACCCTAGCGAACGGTTAAATACTGCTGTATTTATACATCCTGTTTACAAGGAAAAACCATCTTCTTGTTAAGAATAATTTCTAACTCTCAATGAAATAGAAAAGATACAATTATTAACGATTTGCCAAAAATATTAACTATAATAAAAATAATAGTTAATTGCTAAATAGGATATTATGAACTTTATTATATATACTAATAACAACAAATATCGACAGTTAAAATCATATTATTATATTACCAAGTTAGTTATATTTATTAGTTAATAATTATGATTATGTAATATCGAATCTCTCCTTCCTTTTCAGTAATTTAAAATTTATACCAATATTAGAATTATTCACATAATGCAACATTCAATATCTTTTGCCTATTCTAAATAAAAATTTATTTTTCCTTGTGTTTAGAGAGATTCGATAAAACTATATATTTCTTTGATCATTTAATGTAAAATGCGTTATCTTATGCAAAAACGTTGTTAAAATAGTATTTGAAACTTTATCAGAAAAGGGTTCTGTAAACCAAAAAGTTATAAAATCTTTCTACACAGAGTTATAATTATTTAGCATATATATAAAAAAAATAGAAAATACCTCCATTTTTAAAATTGTAAAAATCAACATTTTTGTATAAGTATATATTTTTAAGTTATGAAAAACTCCATCAGGACCTCTGCCGCCCCCTCTTTTCTTTCAGCTTGGAGTAGGGATGCAGGAGACACCGAGTGCATCATCTCCGAAGATCTTCAGGGTTTCTATTGGAAAATCCCTCTCATTTTCAACCAATCAGGGGATGACCCAAAAATGAGGGTGTGTCTTACGTACAGCCTTTAAAACGCTTGGGAGACGCACTCGTGATAACACTCACTTCTCACTTTTCACGTCACTTCTCATTTCTCAGTTTTACATTTACTTTGACTTTTTGCTTTACACGCATTTATTTTTATTTCTCATTTTTGCTTTGTATTTTTCGTGCTTATACCATCCCTCTTTAAGTTTGGAAGGACAGGGTATTTTCCTTAGTTTAGCTACGAAAAATTAAATTTTAGAGTTCAGAACTATTTTTAGTGTGTGTAGTGAAAGAAAAATAAACTTAAATAAATCAACGTACATTTTTGGTGAAAAATTATTTATAAAAAAACAAAGAAGCCCTTTTTTTCATACCATCACCACTCATCAACAAGGATTGTTTTTGGAGTCTCTTCAAGGCCACAAATAAGAAAACCAACGAAAAGAATGTACGATAATTTTTATATTATTTGCGAGTAAAATTAGCTACCACTGAGTAGTGTAGATTCTCTTCTTTCTTCTCGTTTGTGTAAGGATCAAGTGCGATCCTTAATTAACTAAAAAAATAGTGTTGCGTTTTATTAAATAAAAAGAACGAAGTTCTTCCTTAATAATATTGATCAGGAGATTTATGCTCAGGGAAACCTGTACGCTGAATTTTCTGGTTAATATTCAAACAAATAATTCGCGAATAGAGCCAATAGGATTTAAAAACCAAATTATATTTGCAGATCCCGGTTCAGGCCAATGAGCTTGTAAGACAGGGATCCCAAATATAATAAAATAATAAACAATAGAAGCAAAAAGAATTTAATAGTTTTTCTAAAATTTTCTTTCATTTTTTTTGAGAAATCTTTATTTTCCTCTAACTCGCCAATTTGTATTAAAGAAGCTCATCCCAGCTATTATTGGAAACACTAGGCTAAAAAGAGCAACAGCAACCTTCCTCGTCTAGGACAGTTGTAAGATAGCACAAAGAATTATAGTATGCTATGATTCCGACGTGACATAAAATTTTTTATAATTTAATAAATAACAAGCTTAACTTACGCAAAGATTATTAATTTATATAAAATTTTAAATAAATAAATAAATTTTTTTAGAAAAAAAGTTATATTCCGTTTAAACAAAAATGTTTTAATAATATAATTACTAAACTAAAACTTATTAAAAAGCAAAAGTGTTTACCAGTAAAATAAAAACAAACATTTTTTTTCTTTGGTTCGGTTTTATACCAATTTAAAAATAATAACAATGCAAAATAAATATTATTATTGAAGACTTTTGTCAGGTTTCATAATTGTTGAAAATATATATTGAAGAGTTAGTTATAGAGATAAATGTCTTTTTAGCAATCTTTTAAAACTTGGTGCATCCTTTTCTTCCTTTTACGACTACCTTCAGGTAGCCGATTCCTTTCGTGTGTACAATCTCAGACCTAGCCGAGTTGCACATACGAAAATCTTCCTTCACATATATAATCTCAGGCTTGGCCGAGTTATATACGTGAAAACTACCATTTTCCCTTGTTTTGAAAAATTAAGTATATAGTAGTATTTACCTTTTAAATTGCTTTGCGTGTTGTGCACTATTGTTTAATTTGTAAATTTATCTTTTGTAAATAAATAAACCAAATATTTTATTATAAATTTAAAGATAACAATTTGTTATTATTGTAGTATTTAGTTGAACCTATATATTATTAATCATAAGTTATTATAAAAAAAAAATCTTTAATGACATTATATGAACAAGCTAACAAAGCAGTGATACGATTACACCTCATGCCGCTTATAATCTTTGTTTAGTTTTTCAAACCACAAATTGTCACGATAATAATAATTATAAAGTAGTCTGTAATAGAATAGAGAATAATTGTTTAAAAAAAGGTTTTGAGTATAAGGGTAAATTATTTGAATATTTTGAATATCCAGATAAAAATATTGGTCCTCTTACATTACACCATTTACCTCAAAATATAATTTAAGATATTCATATAACATTAAATAAATTAAGCAAAGAAGTGGATACATGTTTACTATTCAATAGCTCTATTGGAAACAGTCTAATTATTAATAATAATAGTACAGATATATTATATCATTGGTTAACATTTCAAAAGAATAAACAAAATAGTTATACATTACCCGTATGGTTTAATTGTATCACTAAAAGTAGATGTGTAATTAATAATAGAAGCCTAGAAGAAAAAAAAATAATAAATCTAGAATAAGACATACGTTTTAAAAGAAAACTAAGAACATATGCGTCGTGAAGCTTTGACTCGGCAAGAAGCTCGGCGAAAAAATTTAAATAACCTTACGGCTGATGAATCAGCAAAAGTCGATATTTCTACTCAACCTTCTACTTCTTCAGGCAATACAGAGGAACCAAAATTTCCATTTGTAGGTAATTTCGAACAAGTAGAAAGGGAAGAAGATTTTACCTCTGAGTCAACTACGTCTGATTTTAATACTGCTGATTCTAGTAATAACGATACTTTAGACGATCTAAACGAAAGTTTAGAGGACGGTGATATCACGATATTACCTTCGAAAGATAATAACCTAACACCCATTCCGACTGTCCGACCGATAAATAAATTAAGCAAAATGGTTAACAACGATGATAATCGTAGTACCTTACAGTTTAATCAAGTAGTATCAATTAAAGATGCACTTAGAGTTATACCGGATTTTGACGGTAATAATATACCTTTTAGTCAATTTTCTGATGCCTGTAAAGAGGCAAAAGAAATGATTGAGGACAATGCAGATGGTAATTTAATAAGATTAATTAGATGTAAAATTCAAGGCGAAGCTCGTTAAGCTATGAGTGGTTTAAGTTTTGCTACAATCCCTGAATTATTAAATTTTCTAAAGAATATTTATTCGCCTACAAAAACCGTCACGCAATTATTAGGAGATTTAGGAAATGAATTTCAGACTGATTATGAAAATGTTATTACCTTTGCCAACCGCATTAAAAACATTGGTAACTGGGTTATGAAGTCCCACCGACTTGAAAATAATGGTACTGAAATTCCTATGTTTCGTACCTCTACTGAAGCTACAGTAATTGATTGCTTTAAGAGGGGATTAAAATCGGAAATTGAGCAACGATTAAGTATAGAGGCAAATGAAAATGTTAATGACATTGTTAAAAAAGCCGTCGCTATAGAACGAAAAATTGAAAATCAAAAGAATATACGAAGACGTACTGATACTGAGCGTCCAACCAATCAAGGTACTAGAAAAAAAATCTTCACTTGCACCATTTGTAAAGCATCTGACGATAGCTTATATCAGTGCGATATTGAATTAACACCTGAATGCCAATATTGCAATCAAAAGGGATATACTCTAGAGCATTGTTTTTTACATGCTAAGAGTTTATTGAAAATGAAATTGACTTGTCAAATATGCAATGAAGAAGGACACACCGCCAGTTATTGTAAAAAAATTGAAACCTGTCAGATATGCAATAAAATAGGTCATTCTGCCAAAAACTGTAATCGTAACTTGGTTCAATCAAACAGAAACACTCTTATGTGTCAACTCTATCAAAAAACAGGACATACGGCAAGCAATTGTTATTCGCTTAAACCCAGAATGAACCATAGTCAATATGACTCAAATATCAATCGAAATGGTATAGTCTGTCAAATTTGCCAAAGATCAGGTCATACTGCTAATAATTGTTATTCATTTAAGGGTAGGAATGAACAACAACCTACACGACAACAATTAGACGCCAGAAGTAGATTAACTTGTCAAGTTTGTAATAATAATGGTCACACTGCTGCTACTTGTAGAGTACGTAATACGAATTTAGAATGCAACTTTTGCAAAACCAAGGGTCATACAATAAATCAATGTCGCAAACGACAAGCTAGTAATTCAAATACGACGGAAATCTTGCAGGGATCTCGGCCACAGAACGCGAGACACGAGACCCAGCAAAATCAATCGCGTTCAAACAATACCATGCAGATCAACAAACTACTGGAAGAGTTAATTCCATTGAATTAAGCTATCCAAATAAATTAATTCCGTATATATTTTTTTTTTGTACCATCAATAAATTCTAGCATTAAATTTATGCTGGATACTGGATCCGAAGTCAATCTAATTAAATATGGAGAAATTGCAAATAAAAATTTGATAGAACAGGATCGGATTGCAGGGCTAAGAGGAATTGGACCTACTTCAAACTACTCTTTAGGTACAATTACTTGGAAATTACTTAAGGTAGAAGTAACGTTTATTGTTGTACCTGACGGCTTTCAAATACCAATTCAAGGTTTATTAGGATCTAAATTGTTTAAAAATTTTAAAGCAAAGATTGATTTCCATTCTAGAATTTTTACATTAAATAATCAAGTTATAACTTTCCACCAAGATAAGGATTTGTCATATAATGAAAAGATTGGAAAAATTGTAAATATTAATAATGAACAACAACATTTACCTTATATTGATATTATAAATTTGCCTTCTTATAAACGAGGTAAATTGATGCTAGATTCGGGATCAGAGGCTAATATTATGAAACATTTCCTGCTTCCTAAGGAGTGTGAGATAAATAAATCAGAATTTGTATATTTGAAAGGTATCGGTGATGAGCTCACTGAAACTTTGGTGACTACGGAAATAAAGATCTTTGGAGTTAAAGCAATATTTCATATTGTACCTGACGATTTTGGAATCCCTTGCGAAGGAGTTGTAGGTGCAGCCTATTTCTTCCAAACAAAATGTTTAATGGATTTTGAGCAGCAAATACCCAGAAAACATCGCCCGGCAAATTGCAAGCAAGATACAGCCAATACGACGTTCTGCACGACGCGTTCGCGCGGGCAAGTAGCCCCGGCGTTTTGACGCATAATGGTGGTCAATTTGATCGTCAATTTGACAGATTTGTTTCTGCCATGCGCATTCGGCGAGTGTTCCTAACCTATAAATTACAGGCGCGCAAATAAAAAATGTCACAATTAATTTTTAAAATATTTTTTTATTTGAATAAAAACAATGGTAATAATTTTATAATTACAAAAAAAGTATATAAATTTATATATCATTATTTATCCATAGATGAGGTTTTTGAAGCAGTATACAAATATAATAATAATATAATAATATTATATAAATATAATAATAAAATTTGTATAAGATAATTCGATTACCATAATTAATATATTCAATAAACATTACCTAATTTATAGAATGCTAGTACGCAAACGGACTGCGGATGGACTGCGAAAGAAAATCCTGAAATAAATTAAGCATTTAAAATTAAATGTTTATTTTTAAGGTTTGAAAATAAAGTGCAATCTGTCAAAATTGTACTGTACAAAAATATAAAGTATTATGCAATTCTGAGTGTAAAAATAGCCTAGAATGTAGCTGTATAACTTAGAACAGCAAGATAATTGTCTCTTATGATGTGTATTAAAAATATTACTCGACCAATTGAGGTACAAGTAAAAATTTTGATCTAGTTATTCAAAGACAATGAGATAACTGTTGCAAGCAATTTCTCTTGATTCTAGTTCATTTGTATGTCCAGAAATGTATCATACTTTGTCAATTTGCACAATACATTTGGAAAAAATTTTGATTTTTAGGTTTGAAAATAAAGTGCAATATGTCAAAATTGTACTGTGCAAAAATATAAAGTGTTATAGCTTTCTGAATGTAAAAATAGCCTAGAATGTAGCTGTATAACTTATAACAGCAAGCTAACTGTCTCTTATGATGTGTATCAAAAATATTATTCGACCAATTGAGGTACGAGTAAAAATTTTGATCTAGTTATTCCAAGACAATAAGATAACTGTTGCAAGCAATTTATCTTGATTCTATTCCATTTTTATATCCAGAAAGTTATCATACTTTGTCAATTTGCACAATACATTTGAAAAAAATTTTGATTTTAAGGTTTGAAATTAAAGTGCAATATATCAAAATTGTACTGTGCAAAAATATAGTGTTATAGGTTTCTGAATGTAAAAATAGCCTAGAATATAGCTGTATAACTTATAACAGCAAGCTAATTGTCTCTTATGATGTGTATCAAAAATATTATTCGACCAATTGAGGTACGAGTAAAAATTTTGATCTAGTTATTCCAAGACAATAAGATAACTGTTGCAAGCAATTTATCTTGATTCTATTCCATTTTTATATCCAGAAAGTTATCATACTTTGTCAATTTGCACAATACATTTGAAAAAAATTTTGATTTTAAGGTTTGAAATTAAAGTGCAATATATCAAAATTGTACTGTGCAAAAATATAGTGTTATAGGTTTCTGAATGTAAAAATAGCCTAGAATATAGCTGTATAACTTATAACAGCAAGCTAATTGTCTCTTATGATGTGTATCAAAAATATTATTCGACCAATTGAGGTACGAGTAAAAATTTTGATCTAGTTATTCCAAGACAATAAGATAACTGTTGCAAGCAATTTATCTTGATTCTATTCCATTTTTATATCCAGAAAGTTATCATATTTTGTCAATTTGCACAATACATTTGAAAAAAATTTTGATTTTAAGGTTTGAAATTAAAGTGCAATATATCAAAATTGTACTGTGCAAAAATATAGTGTTATAGGTTTCTGAATGTAAAAATGGCCTAGAATGCAGCTGTATAACTTAGAACAGCAAACTAATTGTCTCTTATGATGTGTATCAAAAATATTACTCGACCAATTGAGGTACGAGTAAAAATTTTGATCCAGGATTTTAAAGACAATGAGATAACTGTTGCAAGCTATTTTTCTTGATTCTAGTCCGTTTTTATATTCAGAAAATTGTCATACTTTGTTAATTAGCACAATAGACTTGAAAAAATATTCAAATTGAAGTATCGGTTTGTACATACATATGAGTCTATTGTGCAAAAAGGCAAAGAATGATAAATTTCTGAAAATGAAAATACTGTAGAATCCACAAACTTTGCAGCAAAAGGTTAACTCATTATGTCTGATATTCTGTATTAATTTTTTACTCATAATTCAATTGATCGAGTAATACTTTAATACATCCGAAAAGAGATATTTATCTGTCTATACAAGTTATAATACTGCTTGAAGTGAATGATTTAAATTAATTTTTACCTGAAAGTAGAATACAATGTAACCAGTAGCAGCTGTCGATCTATCTTAAACTTGATGATCTGTGCAAAGAAATAAATATATATCAGACTATTATGCTAATAGGTAAACAAAGATCAAATTTATGGAGTAACTTTTGATATATATCGGCTTCTTTGCTTCATTGAAAAAATAAATGGCCTTCACGATGTTGCTACCCTTGATGATAACTTCTGCTCTTTCAGTGACTACATGAAGGTGATCCAACGATGCATAAAGTGGTTTTGATTGAAGATGCACTGTTTAATTGAGTTCCTCCTAGAAAAAACAATTTCAAATATATCAGCTGTGTAACAAAATCTATCAATACAATAACTTTCTAAATATAAAAATTTATTAGAATCCAGAACTGTCGCAGAAAAATTGAAGCTACTTATCTAATTGACGCTGCTGGTCCTTGTTTGAATGTCCATCACTTTGTTGGCTGATGTCCAAATACTGCTTTAATCTTGTACTAATCCTGCAAAGTAAACAAATTAATAGATCACACTTGAAACAACAAATTTATATAATGATTCAAATAACCAAACAATTAATCTCAGTTTTATAAATGCTTTTGATTTCAGTAATGTCAGTAGATTCTACACTTAATTCAATAGTTGTAGTTGTCAATGTTAATAGTTTTAATAAAAGATCCGGCTATTGGCATTGGTGGGTATGAAGTTATATTACTAGCGATGGGTTGTGACTTGGTGGTTGAGCATCAGCATTGCATTCTGGTTGTTTCCGTCTCTTAATAAATATGAATTTTGCATGGTCCAATGGTGCAGGCTCTTGGAGAGAGTCAAGAGGATAATCTTTGTGTTTCTTTATACCAAAAAACTAAGACGATAGAATACTTGTGTAACATACTCACTATGCAAGGTTAAGATTCTCACAAGTATTAGAATATTTGCAGAAACTTCACAATAATTTACAACACGCATGTCATAAATTTTAAATTACTTATACATGTTTTTTCATAAGAGTATGACTGAGATTAATTGTTAGGTGACGTGAAAGTATACATACTCATGGTTGTTTTTGAAAACTCTGAACTGCACAAATATCAGAACTAAGAACTGCACTGGAATTGATAACTGCACTGCACACATATTTTTCAAACTTCCGCGATGCACACCGAAATTGTCGCATGTTCAAGAACAGTGTTTGTTGCTCCTGCAAATATGTTATTATTGTATTACTGCTCCAAGCGTAGACTGCAGCATACGTCGGTGCATGGCATCTTTGTCTCACTCCGAAACAGCTGGAACGACACAGTGTACTGGCAAATTGCAGACAAATTACTGGCTCAAAATTTTCTGCAATTTTGTTCTGCAACATCGTCTGCAACTTACTTGCTTTACAGTGCGCCTGACAAAAACTAACATCAAAATGACGGATAAATGACGTCAACCGCGCCGAGCCAACGTTGCGCCGATATTGCTCAGCATGCGATGTTTTCTGGGTATTTAAGGTTAATCAACATATATCAACAATACAATTTAGTCATGAAGAACCTAATTCAATAAAGACAAATGACACTGAAGTAGAGAAATTGGTTAAATCACCAATAGAAAAATTAAGAAATGATGACTCTGTAAAGTCTCCTATAGCCTTTAATGATTATAAGTCTGATTCAACATCCACTTTTAAGAGAAAAGATATAGATTTACAGGAAAATTTTTCTGCATTAGATCTAAATTCAAGCATAAGCACAACTATGAATCCGTGAACTGAATCGCTTTATAATATGTTATCTGACATACGAGATTTTAGTGATACAGATATTTCATCTGATTTAGATAATTATTATTCTAATTACAAAATAGCAGTTCAATCTGAAGAGAATGCTTTACAGCTAAAAAAAAGATATTGTACAAAAAGAAAAATTGTTCACATATTTCAACAAGAGATATTTGCAGAACTAGATTTAGATGTTCCTACCTGCGAAGAATCGAATGATAATTATGATTTCTTTAGATTAGATAAAAATGAAGCACATAATCTACTTGGACTAACAACAGAACGTGTTTTTGATATTCAAGTTGATTTTGGATCTATTTTTGATAAACTTAGATTGAACCATTTAATGGGCAAAGAAATAGAGCATGTTACTACTTTAGTTAATGAATATAAGGATAGATTTCTTTTAGAAGGTCAACATTTAGGTTCAGCCACTAATATTAAGCATAAAATACTTACAACTACAGAAATACCTATAAACGTTAGACAATATAAATTTCCATTTTCATTAAAAGATGAAATTACACGTCAAGTACGAAAACGACTTGACGAAGGTATTATACGACCTTCGTAGTCTGATTATAATTCCCCTATTTGGATTGTTCCTAAAAAGGCAGATGCCGATGGTGTAGTTACTTATCGGCTAGTGTCTGATTTCAGGAAATTAAATGAGATCACTATTAGCGATGCTTATCCCTTACCAGCAATATCTCAAATTATTGATGCGATAGGTGAATACAAGTATTATAGCGTAGTTGATCTAGCCTCAGGATTTCATCAAATTCTGATGGATCCTGATGACGCACATAAAATTGCTTTTTCCACTCCTTTTGGACATTATGAATTTGTTAGAATGACATTTGTCCTTTGTAACGCTCCGGCCACATTTCAGAGATTTATGGACGATACATTGAGAGGATTACAAGGACAGGTTTTGTATCCCTTTATCGATGATATAATAGTTTTTGCAAACACTTTAGAAGAACATGAAGAGAAAATCCATTTACTAATAGAACGACTAGAGCAACGTTATCTAAAATTAAATCTTAAGAAGTGTGAATTTCTTAAAGAAGAAGTTTGCTATCTAGGACATATTATTAGTAAAGATGGATTAAAGCCAGACCCGAAAAAAATTGAGGCAGTAGCTAATATTCCACGTCCTACAATAGTCAAAAATATTAGACAAGTTCTTGGCCTATTCGGTTACTATCGACGTTTTATAAAAAATTTTGCAAAAATTGCAAAACCATTGACTTGGTTATTACAAAAATATATAGACTTTGAATGGACTAATGACTGCGAAGTAGCATTCGTAAATTTGAGAGAAGCTCTTTGTAATCCACCCATACTGCAATACCCTGATTTTTCAAAACCCTTTATTATTACCTGTGATGCCTCGGGAATAGCTGTAGGAGGAGTATTATCTGAAGGAAAGATTGGTAAAGATTTACCAATTACCTATACATCTAGAGTACTAAGAGGTCCTGAATTAAACTATGAGGTATATGAAAAAGAAGCACTAGCTATGATGCATTGTGTAAAATTATTTAAAGATTATATTTATGGAAAGAAAATTACTATTATTACAGATCATCAACCCTTGGTATGGTTTAAAACAGCTGATTTAAATACTAGAGTTTTAAAATGAAGATTTAAACTTTCAGAATATTATTATGAGATAATTTACAAACCCGGAAGGTTAAACTCTAATGCAGATGCTTTATCACGAAACCCAGTAGAACCCGTCGAAATACATGTAATTACTAGACGACAGAAGCAAATAGCTGAAGGTATTCTACCTCAAGCCAAAGCATTCATGCCTGCTCAAATACCTAAGAAACAAAAAACTAAGATACGTTACAATACAAAAAAAAAGTAATGTCAGAATAAAACGGGGCAAATTCCGAAAAAAATCACCTAAATTAGATCTAGTAAGTCCGGATGAAAGAGTTAGCCAAAATATTCATGCATCAGAATTTACCAATTCGATTACTAAACCTAAGGTTATTAAAACCACTCCACCGCAAAGTTGTCAATCACAATCAAGTAATGAAAAACAAATAAATATTTCTAATAGCCAAAACAATAAAATCAAAAGTACAACATCCACACCTAGACTGAACATTGATATTGTACCTAGTAGTAAATCATTCTCCAATGTTCAAAGTAGCATTGTAAGTAATAAACCATTATCATCAAATAATAAATCCATAATTAAAACCGATAAGAGTGAAATTACAATTAATACTAGTAATTCTAATATTAAATTAAAAATTGTAGAAGTAAAACATAGTTTAAAATACAGAAAAGAAGCTGTTATTTGCTTTGTTACTTCTAAAGGTGAACCTTGTGATGAAGGAGCAAAACTTTTAATGGATTCTGACAAATTAGAACGTAATTTAAAGTTAATGAAATAGATAGTTTTAAGAGAAAAGATAATACTTATATAATATTATGCATTAAGGGTTGAGAACCTGAATCACTTAGTTTAATTAAAGAAAATATAAAAATTACTTTATACAAATTAAAAGATTACATAATCGAAAACAAAATATCTATAGTAAATATAGCTAGTAATTCTCACATATGTAATTTAGAATGGTGTGAGATATTAAGTTTAATTAAAAGCATTTTTTATCATGTAGACGTTAAATTCATTATTTGTAAGGGAACTTTAAAATATGTGCCTCCAGAGAAACGCGATGAAATTTTTGCAGAGTTACATAACTCTCCCATAGGTGGACATCGTGGGGTCTCAAAGACTTTTAATAGGATTAGAAATCATTACTATTGGGAAAATTTGAAAGATGATATTCAACGGCGAATTCAACAATGTTTAGAATGCCAACTAAAAAAATTGGTACGTTTAGAAACGAAACAGCCTATGGTTATTACTGATAATCCAGGCACTGTTTTCGATAAGATCGCTATAGATATTGTTGGGCCGTGGCCTTAAACAAAAAAGGGTTATGAATATATTTTAACCATGCAAGACCAATTGTCAAAATATTGTTTGGCTGTACCTTTAGTCAACTGTTTAGCTTCAACAATCGCAAATACATTCGTGAAATGTTTTATATGTATCTTTGGAGCACCACGAATCATACTAACTGATCAAGGTCAGAATTTTCTGAGCAAATTAATGCGCGAGTTCGTACAACTGCATTTCATCCACAACCTAACGGTTCTTTGGAACGATCACATCATGCTCTAAGTGAGTTTTTAAAAATGTATACAGATAAAGATAACGAATGGGATGAGTGGATTGAAATTGCTATGTTAAATTACAATACTTGTGTCCAAGAAAGTACAAAGCACACACCATATGAAGTAGTGTTTGGACGTTTAGCCAGACTACCATCAAATGATCCTTTAAGAGAAGGAGATTTACTACCAACATACAAAGGTTACCTGGTAGACTTGGTAACTCGATTAACGGGAATTCGTGGATTAGTCTACGATAACCTTGTGCAATCCAAACTTAGATCAAAAAAATATTATGATAGCCATCTGAATCTACGAAAATTCAGATTGGGTGATTATGTCTATTTATTAAAGGGACATAAGTCTAAAACATTTGAAAAATCCTATTCAGGTCCGTATAAAATAATTGAAGTTATTTTGCCAATAATGTTCGAACACAAATGACTAAAAAGAAGAACAAAATAGTCAATACTAATCGCTTACTCACATCTTACATTTGCAACTCACCAAAAAAATTTTCAAACGCTTGTACTAACATATCACTAACCTAATTGCTTATTTAAAACGATTATTAAGAAAATATTTCTGATTCTAGATGTATTTAATCCTATTTTTGACTCTGTTGACGAACTCCATAACCCATGGACTAATTGGATATGATGGCGGTTCACGGCAGATGAGCATCACTACCATTTCTCTCCGAGATGTGGGAGAATGCAACATTCCAGAGTCTCAAGTTAAGATCTATAAGTACTACATCCAATTACTGCAATTAAACGACTTTCATGAGACGGTAGTTCAACAATGCAAGATTGAAATAAGAAGAACTATTTATAATTGCGGAATGCATTCACATTCATCAATAGTAGCGTATGGAACAAATGAATACATTCATGAGACCTCTTTGAAGTCGTGTAACGATTTACATTATCATGGATCTTTTTCTCTTGGTAATGGACATATTATACATGGAATTAGAGTCAATAGTACTAGTATTCATCCTGTTACCCTTGCCGGTACTTTATGCAATCATGCACTTGTAGAGGTACACAGTATTCTGATCCATTCGGTACTTGGGATAATGTGGTTGTTCAAGGTACAATTAAGATTACTTTAAGAACTCACATTGCGCGAATATCTTTAAATAATAATAAGATACATTTAGATTCAGGAACAAGTTGTATTTTTTCCGATAATACTTGTTTAGATTTAGCTAATGGTTATAGTTTTTGGGAGACACTTCCCATCGATAGTTGTAAGTTCGATCAATATACCGTTTTATATGAAGGATACTCCGAAGCTTCTGTAGATGCTGATAATAATGGTAAAACTGTTTACTCTATTTACATATTTTTACTTATGTAAATTCCAAATTTCCAATCTAACTCATTACATGACACCTCGCACTCACATTTTGAAATCTACAGGAACTCGAATCCAATGCAATGAAATATTATCTGTTTCATATTATATTGAAAAAGCTTGGTACAAATTTACACCTAAACCAACTAAAGTTCATGCACCAGAAGTTTTAAAACCTTTTACTAGACCAACTTGGAAATACACTAATCCTGCTGAACTGGCTACCAGTGGAATTTATACTGAAAAAGATCTAGAGCAATTAAGGGAAAGGGTCATGTTCCCGGTTGAAACAACATCATTGATAAATGATCTTGCTCGAGAAATTAGAGGACACCCGATAGCTGATAATGAAGGTGCTATATCGGCTCGGTCCATGATAGGAACATCGTACATAGTTGATTGGTGATACAAGACATGAATTTGGGCACTTTCAAAGGAGGTTTCGAAACCTCAAAACCCGGCCCTTTAAAGGTTAAGATGCTGATTGATATCGTTGTTCAGGGTTACGCCCTACATTCTGTTTATGGATGGTCTATTCATTTACTTGGAGCAATTTGGAACTCTGTCACTCATTTACTCTTATATTTGGGAAAGAAGGATACATCAACTACTCCAATCACTGATGACATAGATATTCCTGAGGTCGTTGTACCACCTAAAGGAACTACCAAAGGAACGAAAGATTATACTCCAATAGCTACCACTAGTGAACGTGAAAGTATGACACAAAACATATTAACTCTACAATAGAAAAAAAAAGAAAGAACCTCAATGATACGACTGATTATTTTATATTATTGTAATAGTACGCCTGCTTTTCGTCATTTCACTCCTCTAGCAACCGTTTTTCGGTGGGGGTGTAACGTCGCCTGCATTTTAACAAACCTCTTATATATATTTTAGAAATAGACACATTTTCTGAAGAAAAAAACAGACCCATACTCATCTAACAGCAAGCGGCGTAGTATCCTTAATGACATAGGACAGGATGTATAATTTTAAGAGTACTGCGAAAAATCTCCGAAAATGCGCCCATACTGTTTCACAGTCCCACACTTAACTCATAAAACATTCAAACGAAGATACTTTGCACGCAGAGTATAGACCCACTTCAAATTTCTTTTAGCATTTTCTTAGAGTTAGAACCGAAAGTAATCAGCTGCAAGTCGTAAAAATGCGGATAGCATTTGGTATCCTAGAGTTTTACGACCGGTCGCTCTGAGAACCTCAGAAAAAAAGAGACGGATACCGAAAATCCAAAGATAGAAAAAAATAGTACATGCACATGGGGTATCTTGAAGACATCTCTTACGAACCCAGGGTAAAGGTTTTTATTACCCTAGCGAACGGTTAAATACTGCTGTATTTATACATCCTGTTTACAAGGAAAAACCATCTCTTTGTTAAGAATAATTTCTAACTCTCAATGAAAAGATACAATTATTAACGATTTGCCAAAAATATTAACTATAATAAAAATAATAGTTAATTCCTAAATAGGATATTATGAACTTTATTATATATACTAATAACAACAAATATCGACAGTTAAAATCATATTATTAATCAAATACTATATTTACATTGACACACGATGTTTCTTAAGTTTTGTTGTTATTAAAAAGTTAGCCGCTTATTGGACAGCTACTGCCTCTAATTCTTGGAACGTAAATATATTCAACTTATCGATCCTAAACTGCAATTTCGGTACCATATTATACAGTGCTAGGTCTATTTCCCGCGTTACGAAGAGCGGCCAGAACATTCTGTCGAACATGGCTTTAATGTATGTAAGGTAAGCTGCTTGCTTCCGGTTTCGTTACGTTCAGAGATGCGCGTTTTCCATCAGCGCATATTGGAAGTCTGCCTCAGAAAAACGAGCGCAGAAAGAATGGTAAAATCCCGAATAAATCGTCGTCCAAAATGTGCATTATAAAATGTCCCTCTTGAACCCTCTTAAGAAATCCTTCGCTATCTTTGTCGCGCCTGCCAGAAAATGTTATATTCTATTTTCATATAAAATCAAACGCAATAATGGACGTAGGTATGATTATGCTACGCTCTAAGTAGTCTGGGACGCCGGTGAAACTGTACAGTTCTCTCGCCGTGTTCTCTAATATATAATTTACGTCACTCAATATGTTTCGTGAGTTTGTACTATTGTAACTGTCAGATAAGTGTATTATACTACTCGCTGCGTTTAGATTTGACGTATCCGATACCAAATGTCTGTTCTCGCCTGTATTCAGTTGACTAAGATATCCAGTATCTTAACCTGTAAGAGGTAGGTTCCTAGTGTTGGGTTATAGTGTTGGAGCTTCCCGTCGATGCCATGAAACTTCTATGAGGCAGCCCCGTGGCGTTGTTATTTTGCGTAAACGGTCTTTGAATATTTCCTAAAGATAGCCTTTCGATTGGCCAAAGTAATCTTTCATATTTTGTAATTTGTAGTCTGTGTTTGTTTGCCTAAGATAGCCTGACTCCACTTTGATGAAGTAGGCGCCGCCGCGGCGAGTCTTGGACCTTGCTTACCTGTATTCCGGGGTATGGTACCTGTCTGTGTTTGCAGTTTCCTCCCTGCATCTATACCGAGACCGCAATTACTGTCAATACTGCTCCTTTAGGTATGCAATCGCGATTTATATTATAGAATTAGTTGGAGATGCGTAAGAAGGTTATGGATCACTTGGATCGATATCGCTGCCAGCTATTGCGGATGGTGTCAACTCCGGTCGGTCAATACCCCTTTCAAGGTAAACCTCATAGGCTAAGCGGCGTTATAATTCCGATTTATCACCCGCCGCATCTAAGTCCCTGCCAACTAATTCTTAACGTAACTCGTCGCCTGATAGCGCGAGTATCCAATCGTTTATTGAGGATTCGGATGTCATTTGAAATTATTACGGGTCACGATCTTACACAGTTCTTAATGCTAGCCTACATTTCAATATAATTGTTGTATATTTAAAAGCCGCCTAGATCTTCAATTTTAAGAGGGATAATAATCCCTGAGTTTAAGCGTCCAAAGTGAACAATCATCGCTTTGTCCTCTCACGACTCTAAATTTTGGTACTTCCAACTCCACGTATTTACAAAACGTTTCTCGCGACGCTTATAAGTGTTCCGACACAAATAGTTAGAAGGTGCCCTCTCGAATATTTGCTCGAGAGTCCACAAGTATCTGCGAGCTGTTTAATTTCGACCGACAACAGTTTAAACGTCAGCGAACACTTTGTTCCCGCGGGTTCTACGTTATTTCCTTGTGATGTTTTGTGTTCGTTCTCGTTACCCAAAAAACAGTTATTATCTATTATCACTTCGCCGTGGAGCGCTTCGTATATTGCTTGAATGTGTGAGTGTGTTTTCTGATGTATGTCCGGATGCCAGTGCAGCTCGAAGCTGCACAATTTGTTTATTTATGTTCCTTGCGCATTGGATTTTGTTCCAATCTTTCCGCTTGTGTGCGTACTCGTTTGTGTGTATGTGTGTGTTTTGAAGAGTATGACGCGGGTGTTGCGTTCTAGCAAACGCTGCTGCTTTACATGTTCTTTTGACGGAGCTCTCTTACAATACTTACTTATATGTCTTCTTTTTATGAATATAAACTTCGAACAGTTGTTGCGTCTGAAAATATGAGATGTATGAGAAAATGCTTAAAATCTAGTTATGCGCTGGTGTGCGCATTGCGCACACATATACAAGAATTGTATCGTGGGGTGAGATTACGTGGTGTATTATTGCACCCTGTCCCTTGTACAAGACGTTGACGAGTACCCGAATATGGATGTATATTTTCCTAGGTGTTTTACTTCGAATGCGGTTTCTTTGCGATGCACGATCTCGCGCGCTCTAACTGCGATGTCACGTAGTCCTGCGCCGTTTTCTTAACTTTCGAGTTTTATACCGAGCAGATTTTCTGCCCGATTGGCTACTTCGCGTTCTATCACGTGCTCGATTTTCTCGAGTGTCTTATTGTTTTCATTTAATTCTGCAATTATTACCGGGATATTGATGTGTACGGTTGCGAAGGATGTTTTGTTCAAGCGCGTCGACAATGATCTTGACGCTGTGAGATGTCCATTTGCCGTGTGTGCCGTACAACCCGGACGTAATTCGAGCATACCTACCTTTTCAATTATTGTTGTAATTTGCTCCGCCCGGAGGGGTTGTAAGTAAATATTTTTCGGTTTGCTAGTTGAATATATTCACGTATTGGCTTTGTGCAGCCTCAGCCAAAACGTATCTTTTAACACGCGCAGTTTGAAGGCACAATTTCCTGGATTGCTGATTGTGCGGCACGTCGCGATTTGAACTTCGCACGCAGCACTGCTATGTATTTCCCTGGCCGGTTCGGGATTTACTAATATTAAAAGATTATTAATTTTACGCAATTTGATTATTCTCTCTTGCGGGATTGGCATGAAAGCTTGATTTGATTCGCTTACTGCAAAATCATGATATTCGGGCCTTATATATGCTGCGACCTCTGATCCGTTTGCTAAGCGCTGGATAGCTGGTATTGGAGAGGCTATATATAAAGAGAATTTTGGCGGGTCTAGGAGCGGGATGGCAACATAATACACTAAAAAGCCTTGGGAGTACAGGATCGATAACCTTGAGATCCTCATCATCGGTAGGGTTGAAAAATTTCCGCCAGGAAATGGAAATTTCGCACCAGTTACCGAGCTGACTACCATTTGGGCTGCGCAGCTTATCGTATCCGGGGGCATGATTTTCGGATGGATCAATCCTTTTTCTGGGATAAGGATTGCATCTGTTAATACCTCCGTGTCCAATATGAATTGCGATAAAGCTAGTTCAAATTTTGTTAAAGCTATATATGTTGCCATCTCGTTCCCGTAAGCTATGTATCGTCATGTTTATTAATACTCTTGATGCAGCTTCTAGCCTCGCTGTTCTATTGCCCAGATCTGACAGCGCTGTGTCGATGATTTCTGTCTGGTTGGCTAGAAGGACTGCGGTGAGGCGTGTGTTACTGGCTATCGCCCGTATGGCCGTTTGAATTTCGATTTCATCGTCGTCGTCTAATGTATCGTATAGAAATTTATGAATGGTTGCTATATATTGTAAAAGTACTCGTCGAATGCGGCGCGGTTCTTCGTTTGCGCCATGCACTTTTATTAAAAATTGACGCGGGTAAGTTTCCATTTCTCGATTACGAAATGAGAGATAAGTTGAGCGCAGCTGGCTTCCCGGGCGCAGGACTTACTATTTTTATTAAGACTTTTTTTTCTGTGCTGCACGTCCAGTGCCGAGCAAAAGAAACAGTAAAAAAAATGACCTATTCTTGGGAATCGTTTGAAGCGGCGGCTTGTCGCGTTAGTTCGCTTGGGCGCTCGAGTTTATTTGCGTGAACGATTTTGGTTCTTTCGTCGTTTTGTATCGTCACGTCATTTGTTTTTCTGTTGATTTTAATTACCTCGAATAGTCCCGAGTATTCAACGCTAAACGTTCCTTTTTTGGCTCTTTTAGTAAAAATACCGTTTCGCCCTCGCGGAAATGTTTGGTATTAATTTTTCTGTCGTAATAGTATTTCGACCGATATTTTGATTGAACTAAGTTCATTGCTGCAGTTGACTGCTGAACGGTTAGATTCGCTGTCATTTCTCCAATGTATTGGTTATATGAGATATTATCGGCTTCGCCGGGAAAACTGGACGGCATGCGAGGTTTAATCCCGAATACTAATTCGTGCGGTGCGTAACGCGTGCTCTCGTGTTCTGTACAATTATACGCGTGTTGACATGTGGCTGTCCAGTAGTCCTAGCGGTTATTATTTTTAACGTATTTGCGCACGTATTCTGTCAGCGTGTGATGCATACGTTCGATCGAGCCGTTTGCTTGGGGGTGATAATCCGTTGTGCACAATTTGTTAATGCCGAAAATTTTTGCGAGATGCTCGAGTGTTTTATTTTGGAAATGGGTAACTTGGTCGGTAACTATGGCCGCCGGTGGCCTAAATATACAGATTGCTTTTTCCGTTAATACACGCGCCACCTCGTCTGCGCTTGCGAACTTCGTGGGAATTAAGATCGTGTATTTAGTTAGCATATGTTGCACGGAGAGTATGTACCTGTTACCGTATTTCGTCCGGTCTAAGGGGCTATAAAAGTCTAGTGCGATTTGTTCGAATGGTAGTGCCGGTGTGTTGCTTATCAGCATGGGTAGTTGCGTTTTCACTCGTACTAACTTATTGCTTTGACAAATTGCGCATCGCGCTACGAATAGTTTAACGTCTGAGCGCATTCAGCTTGCATGCTCGCTGGTGGCGGAGGGGGGGGGGGCTTGGTGCAGATAAGATCTGCTGTGAGGGTGGCTCTGCTACGTTATGGCTTGTATCCGGTAGGTTTATTTTTGTTTGTTTTTATCGCGATGTTTCATACTGACGGTGACATTTGGGGCCTTCTCCTTTTCGGTTTTCTTTTTTATTATTATTATAAATTTATTTTGCACTAGTCAAAAATACATACATATCACAGTTACATTATGCTTCGTCATATCACAGATTTGTTACACAACGTGACAGTACCAAGTACAATTTATTTTTTTTTTATAGCCATTTGAACTTTTTTGAGAAAGTAATTTTGCATCACATGAATTAGTACAAGGAAAACATAAAAAAATATGAATTTAGCCTAGCATAAATACATACTAAATTTGTAGATTACAATTTGTAACGAAGGTGTGTAAGGTTTTACAGATTTCTATATTCGGATTGGGAAGTAGGGTAGCGCATGAAAGTGGAAGATACATTTTTTGTTTGTACAAATCTTGAATGAAAGATATTCGTTATTGATTAAAGGCAGAGTGTTTGAGCCATTTATATTTTGTATTTCGCGCCGGATTAGATTCGCCGCGTTCGTACGTTCATAGAAGCGCTGAGCGCTAAATTGATCACGTGATTGATTCCCGCTTCGGAGAAGACTACGTGCGCACCGCTCCTCGGATTTTTTTTGTACTCCAAGGGCCGTCGACGCGATCATATATATCGGCTTTGTCTCTTGCCATTGCGAGTTTTCCGACGGTGCCGATCTCGCCCGCAACCCGCGCGTCAATCTGCGCCAGTAGCAAAAGTATTTAGAGTAATTAGGAAGCATTGGTCTAAGTAAATAAACAATTCCATTTATCCGAAGTTTAAAAGGTGTTTTGCCTAGCTGCCCGCCAGTTCCCGCGCTTCATACCTCGTCCAGCTTTCTCTGAACGCTATCCTGCTGACTCTTCCTTGGGTTTGCTGACCCCAGGAAAGAGCAAATACATTTTTTGGTCCTTCGAGCCGGATCGACGAGGAATGGGAAGGGCGGTGATCGTTGTGATGCGATACCTGTGACCACTATTCTTGCTTCCTGATCTACTGCTGTGAAATACTACTATGCGCGATCGTTGAAATTTAAAGTAGTTTGTCACTCTGAGACTCTGCCGGAGAGCAAACACTTACCCGGACATATCGGACAGAAGGGATTGAACACTTTTCGTCCCTAATCTACAAGGACAGTGTTAGTGCGAGAGTGCGTTGGTCTCGGCGTTGGTATTGCGAGAGTGCATTTTCTCCAAAAATTGCCATTTAATTTTAGCGTATTAATCTCAACGCTCAAAAAAGAAAAAAGGAGAAAATCGCCACGACTTTAACCCATTACGGCCTAGCAGGACGTTTTTCGGTTGCACTTTAGAACCACTCTATTTTTAGTATAATCGGGGTCTCAGAAATATCGGAGTAGTCATTTTCGACGTAAAATTTGATGATCTTTCAGAATCTGACCTTCAATTTTGCAAAAGATGAGTGGTTTAAAAGTTATAAACAAATTTATAAAAAAAACATGGTTTGAGAAAAAAAAATTGCTTTCATTTCGATTTTCAAAATGGAAATCATTGAAATACTTGCGTCATACGTACAAATATCACGTTTTCGAACCCTAAACTGAAAGTTATGACGATTTAAATCGACTGAAAACCGTTTAAACGCACAAAATGGCGGCCAGGCCAAAAAAAATGAAATAAAAAATTTCGGAATTTTTAACTCGAAAACGAAGAGCTTTAGGCAAAAAAGTTATAGAACAAAAAGTGCTTAGAAGATATCAAAGAACACGTGTGAATTTTTTCAGAATTTTTTGATAGATTTTTGGATTTTCGGAAAATATGGGAAATCCGATTTTCCAAAATCACCTCCGAAAATTCTAAAAAATTCACACGAGTTTTTTTATATATTCTAAGCGCTTTTTGTTCTATAACTTTTTTCCCTAAAGCTCTTCGTTTTCGAGTAAAATATTCCGAAATTTTTTATTTCATTTTTTTGGGCCTGGCCGCCATTTTGTGCGTTTAAACGTTTTTCAGTCGATCTAAATCATCATAACTTTTAGTTTAGGGTTCGAAAACGCGATATTTGTACGTATGACGCAAGTATTTCAATGATTTCCATTTTGAAAATCGAAATGAAAGCAATTTTTTTTTCTCAAACCATGTTTTTTTTTTTATAAATTTGTTTATAACTTTTAAACCACTCATCTTTTGCAAAATCGAAGGTCAGATTCTGAAAGATCATCAAATTTTACGTCGAAAATGACTACTCCGATATTTCTGAGACCCCGATTATACTAAAAATAGAGTGGTTCTAAAGTGCAACCGAAAAACGTCCTGCTAGGCCGTAATGGGTTAAACGGCTACAGTTAAATAGAGCGTCTGAGCTATGCGCTCGCATCGATTACGCGACGACTACCAACCGAGAAGGTGATCCGCTCCTGTTTACGTGGGACTCTCGCTTGTTGTTTACCTGGAATTCTCGCTCGTTACTCGGATTCGAGCTCGACGCCGCGGCGACTCTGTGCTGAATTATTAGCAAAGCGGTGGATTTTTAACCGTAGCGACTCACTACTACATTGCTTCTGCCTTCGCGCTCGCTTTCCTGGCTCGGCCGTTGAGTACTCTTCGCCAATATGTCCGAAAGCTGCGAGGCTGATTTCTTCCAACAGAAGAGGGCCGTAGCATTGCTGCAAAACTTCATCTCCAACACTACTAAACGACAAAAGGAAGCCTCCTTCACCGCCGCGGACTGCGAGTCGAGATTGGATCTGCTGGAAAGGTACTGGACCGCGTTCGAGGAAATTGACATTCGACTCAGCCCGCTTTCCGAGAGCAAGAAGGAACGCACGTATTTTAAAGAGGACCTCTACAATATGGGTTTGACCTTCTATCTCGAGACAAAGGGGTGGCTCAAGAACAAGCTGCAAACCCTTGTATCCCCTCCTGCCGGAGATACCGGAACGCGATCGGCCAATTCGACACAAGCTGTGGCCACTTATTCGGTACAGTCTCAACTCGAGAAAGTGAAAATTCCCCGCTTCGATGGAAAGCAGCGGTCGTGAGAAACGTTCAAGGAGAAGTTTAAGTCACTTGTGCTGAATGATAGCGGGATGCCCGTAGTTATCAAGTTCCAGTACCTGCTTAATTCCTTGGAAGGTGAGGCAGCTGACAAGTTAAAGGGCATTGAGGTCATCGGAGCTAATTTTCAAACAGCTTGGGATACGCTGACCCGACGCTACGACAATCGATTTCTTCGATTTTCTACCCACATGCAGGCTCTGACTTCACTGCCGTCAGCGAGACAGGAATCTGGATCGCACTTGAGTAAGTTGCTGAATACCACAAACGAGAGTGTCAATACTTTTCGGGCGCTCGGTTTACCGGTGAAACATTGGGATGTCGTTTTGATACATTTTATCGAGTGTAAGCTCGACCCCGCCACACGACTAGATTGGGTAAAGGAGCTGGAGAAAATGAAAGATGACCAGGCGGCGACCTTTCCTACGCTCGAATAATTTCGAACTTTTTTAGAGGATCGAATTCGATCGTTGGACCTGGTAGTGGTAAACGGGGAGGACGCGGGCGTAGACGCAAGAAAGGAGGGAAGCCAGCAGGCCACCTCCGGCAATCGGCCATCGAATGGCGGATCTAAGAAAAATCAACAGAAGAAATCCTCCGTGCATGTAACGATGAAAAATGCCAAGTCGGGGTCTCGTGAAAAGTGTGCTTATTGCGAATGCGATCACTTTATGGGTATTGTAAAACGTTCTCTAGCTGTCCACAGGTTAAACGGATGGAGCATGTCGTCGCCGCACGCCTATGTCTGAACTGTTTGAGCACTAGCCATGGCGCGGCCAACTGCACGTCAAAAAATCGGTGCTTTGTGTGCAACGAGTGTCATCATACGAAACTTCACCAAGAAGCAGGAGCTGCGCCCCAGCCAACCAAGGCAGCCGTAACGGTGACAACGGGTGATTCGGCCAACGAGACTTTAAACACCGTGGGGAGACCAGTCCTTCTAGCCACAGCCTATGTGATATTCGAAGCCGAGAACGGACACTCAATGACGGCTCGAGCTCTGATCGATCCCTGCGCTGAGGAGTCGATCGTTTCGGAGCACGTCGCGCAAGCCCTTTTTTGCGCAAGAAACCAGCTAGCGTAGCACTTTGTGGTGCTGGCGGAGACACAGCTGCGGTGGCTCGAAGTTGAGTCACAGTAAACTTGAAATCTAGCCTCGATCCTAATTTTTCATTCGAATTTTCAGCCTTGGTTTTGAAAGGGCCTGCAGTTGTCCTACCCCGGAGGGAAGTTCCCATGAAGGAATGGCCGCATCTGAAAGGCCTCCAACTTGCTGATCCGATCTTTGGAACTCCAGGGCGAATCGACTGCATCCTGAACGCTGAAATCCATGCTGCTGTCCTCGCCTCCGGGGTGAGAAAAGGCCCGCTTCCTGGATCTCCGGTCGCCCAAAATTCTGTGTTGGGCTGGCTCTTGATGGGCAGTACGGGTACGGACGACGGACAATCCCGAGAAGAGGCCGGGGTACATCATATCGGCGTAGATCAGACACTTTCGAAGGCGCTCACCCGCTTCTGGGAGGAAGAGGAGGTCACGACCACAGTGCGCTGGTCCCCGGCGGAGGAGGCGTGCTTCGAACACTTCCGAAAGACCCACTTCCGCAATGATGAAGGACGCTTCGTGGTTCGCATCCCTTATGTGAAACCACCGACCCTTGTCGGCACACGGCAGATCGCTGAGCAATGTTTTGCCGCGCTAGAGAAGCGCTTTGCAAGACATGAGGATTTATCCACGGCCTATCACAAGTTCATGGCTGAGTATTTCGAGCTGGGTCATATGGAGGTAGTATCGGATGATGAGGTAGTGGAGCACTTTATTTGCTACTTAGTGCATCATCCCGTGTTTAAAGCACTCCTTGCGAAGATCCGTGTCGTTTTTAACGCATCGCGGAAAGATAAGATCGGCAAGACGCTAAACGAATTTATGCACACAGGTCCAAAACTTCAAGAAGACGTCCTCATTTGCATCCTGCGCTGGCGTTTTTTGCAGTACGTGTTTACTTGTGACGTTGTAAAAATGTTCCGGCAATTTCTGGTGCACCCGGACGACACTGATGGTCAACGTATTCTGTCGCGGTTCAAGGCTGAGGAACCTATAAAAGTCCTACGACTGACTACGGTGACGTACGGCACTGCGTGCGCGCCGTTTCTTGCCAATGCGTGCATGCTGCAATTGGCCAACGATGAAGAGCATCGATTCCCACTGGGTGCTGCGGTGCTTCGAAAGAATCGATATGCCGATGATTCTTTCGCCGGGGGCGATACACTGGAGGAAGCGCTAGAGACAAGAAACCAACTAATAAAAATCCTGGCTACGGCAGGTATGAAAGTGGGAAAGTGGGCAGCGAATCACGGCGACTTGCTGAACGACCTCGGCGACGAATGCCCCTTAAACGAGAGAAGCCTCGAAGACGCAGAGTCGGTATCAACAGTGGGCTTACGCTGGCTACCAACAGCTGATTGCTTCGTGTTCAAGGTCGCGATATTGGATTTATCGGAGAAAATCTCGAAACGTTCGATACTCGCGGAGATCGCCAGGCTCTTCGATCCCGTAGGATGGTTGGCGCCGGTCATAATTTGCGCAAAGTTAATGCTGCAGAATCTTTGGCTGCAGGGAGTCAACTGGAATGACCCCGTTCCGCCCTCGTTAAGTCGCGCCTGGCTCACTTTCAGAAAAAACCTTCCAGAGGTGGAAACGATTAAGATTCCGCGGTGGTTCGGAACGTTGAAGACCACAGACTGGCAGCTCCATGGATTTTGTGATGCCTCGGAGAGAGCCTTTGCTGCCACTATATATCTCATATTTACTTCGGAGAACAACGCCTACTCGAATCTCACCACCGCCTAATCCAAGGTCGCACCCATAAAAACTGTTAGCGTACCTAAGCCTGAGCTGTGTGGCGCTGTCTTGTTATCGCGCCTCATTACAGGAGTACTTCACAAACTACCGATACAACCATCTCGGATTCACTGTTGGTCGGACTCCAAGGTTGTACTTGCTTGGCTCCACTCTCACCCTTCGAAGTGGAAGCCCTTTATCGCCAACCGAGTGAGTGAAATTGACACGTCACTCCCTCAGGCTACCTGGCGACACGTGCGTTCAGCTGATAACCCTGCCGATCTTGCCACACGCGGCTGCACGCCGATGGAATTGAGAGATGCCGTAATTTGGTGGCACGGACCGGAGTGGCTGAAACTTCAGGAAACGAATTGGCCCAGTGAAACCAACCCAAATAAGGAAACAGACTTGGAGGCACGCAAGAGAGATGCCCGCTGTGTGTTGCTTGTGCAAGAGACGGAAGCCATTTCCTCCTGGCTATCGCAATTTTCGTCGGTTGACAAGCCAGTTCGAATTCTCGCCTTTATCTATCGCTGGCGAGACAACGCTAAATTGGAACGCAAGGATAGACGGATGTCGTTCTTGTCTGCAACCGAGCTGAGTCTTGGGAGAGCATCCCTTCTTCGCGCCGTACAACGAGAGGCGTTTGAAAAAGAATACGAAGAACTGTCGTCTAAGGGCTGTGTCTCCTTGAACAGTCCGTTGCGCAGGCTTATGCCCTACCTGGATAGCGAGCGACTGATTCGGGTGAGCGGCCGGCTCCAGAACTCTTACCTAAGCGAGTCGGAGAAATATCCGCTTATTCTACCGAAACAACATCACGTCACGACTCTCCTCATACGTCAAGCGCATTTGGACACTTTGCATGGCGGCCCACTTCTCGTCCAAAGTCACCTTTCTCGCCAATACTGGATTCTTCGCGGTCGAAATGTGATTCGGAGCGTCGTGCGCCAGTGCGTCAAGTGCACACGCTACAATGCTATAACGCAGGAGCAATTAATGGGACCGCTGCCAGCTGTTCGCTCTAGACCAGCTCGGCCGTTTTCATATACTGGATTGGACTACATAGGCCCTTTTTGGATCAGGGCTTCTGGCGGCCGAGGGCAAAAGGCGCTTAAAGGCTACGTCGCCATTTTCCTCTGCATGGTAGTCAAGGCCGTCCATCTGGAGGTGGTGTCAGACTACACATCCGCAGCCTTTCTTGCCGCTTTCGCCCGGTTTGTTGCCCGACGCGGACTCTGCAAGACTCTGAACAGCGACAACGGGACAAACTTCCGCGGGGCCGATGCGGAGTTACAACGGCTGTTTGATTCGACGGCAGCCATGAGCCAAAGCATTGCGGCAGAGATTGCAAAGGATGCCGTGAACTGGACTTACAACCCGCCTCGAGCACCCAACTTTGGAGGACACTGGTAGGCGAATGTCAAGTCCTTTAAGAGGCATCTGCAGCGGGTGGTAGGAGACACGAAGCTTACGTACGAGGAGTTCTTCACGGTCGTCGCACGCATAGAGGCCTGCCTTAACTCTCGTCCACTTAGCGCTTTTAGTTCCAACGAAGAAGACGTTTTCGCTCTTACGCCCGGCCATTTTTTGATTGGCGCTCCCATGGTGTCCCGTCCAGAACCTTTCCTCGAAGTTAACGAACCCAATACAGTTTGTTCTAGATGGTGCCTTTTGCGACTCATGGGCAATCACTTTTGGAAGCGCTGGCGAGCCGAGTTCCTATGTCAGGCGCAGCAACGAGCCAAGTGGCTGCGACCAAACTACGCTTTGAAGCCTGGCGATCTCGTTCTCTTTAAGGACGAACTGACACCGCTCTCAAAATGGCCCCTTGCAAGGCTTTCAGCCCTCCACCCTGGTGCTGATGGATTGAACCGAGTTGCTACTATCCGGACAGCTACCTCCGAGTACAAGCGCCCGATAAACAAGTTGATATTGTTACCCGTTAACACCGAAGCCACCACTTCTCACGATCAGCTGGCCCTTCAAGCTGCCACGGCGGGCGGCACCATTGCGCCTTCCGCAGCGACCGAGGATCCAGACCAACCTGAAGACTAATTCTTTTTGTAAAATGAATTTATATAGCATAGGGCTTAGAAGTTTTTTTTTGTTTGTCTTTGTAAGTTGTATTCTTAGTTAACGTTCTCGGGTTGACCGCTATTCAACACCGCGGCGGGCGGTATGTTTGAGCCGTTTATATTTTGTATTTCGCGCCGGATTAGATTCGCCGCGTTCGTACGTTCATAGAAGCGCTGAGCGCTAAATTGATCACGTAATTGATTCCCGCTTCGGAGAAGACTACGTGCGCACCGCTCCTCGGATTTTTTTGTACTCCAAGGGCCGTCGACGCGATCATATATATCGGCTTTCTCTCTTGCCATTGCGAGTTTTCCGACGGTGCCGATCTCGCCCGCAACTCGCGCGTCAATCCGCGCCAGTAGCAAAAGTATTTAGAGTAATTAGGAAGCATTGGTCTAAGTAAATAAACAATTCCATTTATCCGAAGTTTAAAAGGTGTTTCTCTGAACGCTATCCTGCTGACTCTTCCTTGGGTTTGCTGACCCCAGGAAAGAGCAAATACACAGAGCATTGCCTCAGAATGTGATCGATATTCTGACTTTCGTCGCCGCATTCACAATGAGAGTTTTCTTTTAACCCAATACGCACTAGGGAGGCGGCAAGATTGTTGTGACGAGCTCTGCACCTATTAACAGTAGAGATTGTTTCGCGGGGTAAATTAATTTTTGCGAACCATGGTTTGAGGCTTTCTTTGTAAAAATTTCGGAAGTAAGCTTTACCTTTTGTGAATGCTTGGTTTTTGGCGAATTCGAAGGTACAAACTGTATAGGGGACTTTAAAGTCGTAAGTTGATTTTAAGTTAGTCGCTACTTTTTCAAGTAAGTCTGCTCTTTCGTTGCCAGTAATTCCAATGTGAGCTGGTATCCAGAACAGTTTTATTTCACAATTTCCCGAAGCTTGGAGCGAAAATTCTAGTACTTTGTTCTTAATTTCAAGTATATAGGGGTTAGTCCTTACGCTGTTACTTGGATTTCTCGAAGAGAGTAACGCACTAAGTGAATCGGTGTATATAAACGAGCTTTGGTTAGGGCCCGGAAGCGCAATGTTAACGGCATCATTAATAGCTATACATTCGGCAGTAAAGATTGACGCGATTTTGTCAATGCTTCGTACAATTACTTTATTTTCGTTTTTATAGAAGCAAGCAGATCCTACTGATATGGCATTTGGAGATTTACTACCATCTGCCCAGAAATTATTAACTTGTTTGTTGCTTATTAATGTTTGTAATAGGAAATTGGGATCAGAGCTCTTTTTCAGTTTTTTTCCAGTTTCGGTGTCTACAATGATTTTGTGGGACGAAATTTCATAGTTCAAGGTATAAATAGCATAGTTGTTTTGTGAATAAATACTATTGTTTGAGGAATATATATTCTCTATATAGGTTTGGAGAATTCTATAACTAAGTTTTCTGTTGTTATTTTTGTTTGCCCGTTATAGAGAATTTTGTTTAAATATGAATTGAACAAAAATTTGGCTCTTTCTTGAATAAGGGGTTGTTTGGATTTTGCCAAAAGAATATTAGTAGGAGTGCTTCTTCTATATTCTAAAGCTAATCTTATGGCCGTGTATTGCATTCTCTCGAGTTTTTGTTGGAGCTGAGATTGTGTGGGAAAATATATGAAGCTCCCATAGTCAATGATTGACTTTACTAAACTTTTGTAAAAGATTAAGAACGTGGCAGGGTGAGTTCCCCACCAGGTGCCCCTCAGAAATTTGATCATATTCAAAGCTCTAAAGACTTTGTTACTAATTTGATTAATGTGCAGTTTGAAATTTAGTTTGTATTCAAAAGTAATACCGAGAAATCGAACCAATTCACTGGAATTGATGGGAGTGTTGTTGATGAAAATTTCTATTTCTCCTGGTTTTATGTTTCTGTTATTAAAGTGTAATAGTACAGTTTTATGTGCAGCTAATTCTAACCCTAAATTATTGAGATTGCAATTCACGGTCGAGATGGCTTTTTCAAGTATGTTTTTACACGAGTCTAAGGATCCTCTTTTACAATAAAGCGCTATATCGTCGGCAAATTGAGATACCATGACGCTTTTCGTGACCAGTCTTGAAGGGCACCCAATTGTTGCCAATTATTGCAAAAGAATTTCGACATTCACATTGTCAAATGCGCCCTTTACATCCAAAAATGCAGCAAAAAGATCCTTTTCATTACAAAAGGCCTCCTCCACATTTAAGGTAAGACCGGTCAAGTTGTCGATGGTAGATTGCCCTTTGCGAAATCCAATTTGGCTCTTGGGAAGAATGTTATAGAACTCAATCCACCATTGCAGTTTATTTTTCAACTTGGTTTCGAAAAGTTTACATGAGCACGCGTACCATCCGATTTTTTTATAAAATGGACGTATGATTTTTGCCATTCACTGGGGAATGAGCCGGTTTCGAACATTTCGTTAAAGATTCTAACATTATTAATTTATACTTAATTGGCAATCTATGTAGTATTTCATAGTCAATATCATTCAAACCGCAAGAATAATGATTATTTTCGGATTCTAGAGTAATATTGAATTCAACTAGATTAAATAGAGAGTCTAAAAATTCGTTATCTTCACAAGACGGTAACCAATCTGGATTTGTTGGGCACCAAGGGGGGCTTATTTTACTAAGTGCAGAATCGATTTTTTCTCGTTCCAGGTGGTTCGCGGAATAGTGGTTGGGTTCCAAACGTAATTTGGATCCGTTCTAAAATCAATATTTTCTAAAAAATTTCTTTTTTCTTTGTTTTAAAGATTTTTTTGCTATAGCACAAGATTGTTTATATTATATAAAGTCGTCGTTATTTTTAGAAAATTCCCATTATTTTAGGGCAGCTTTGCGAAGTCTTTTTGCTTCATCACATTTGCGTCCTATCAGCGAACGGGATTCCGGTGCCTTTTAGTACTCACTCTACGTTTCTTTAGGGTGTGACATATTATCGCGTTAGATATAATATTAGTAAATGCAGTATATTTTTCGCTGGCAGAAGATTTTACTAATTCGGATGACAAGAAGTGAATATAATTTTTATTGAGAACTGCTTCGACGTTACCCCAATCAGGTCTTACTGATTTAATGTTGAATGATTTTTTAAAGTAGATACTTTTCACTATATGTACGTCAATCATTATCGTGTAGTGGTCAGAGCCGAAGGTATCGTCTATTACTCTAGTATTTATTCTGTTGGATAGGTTGGTAGATGAGAGTATTAAATCAATATTAGATTGAGTACCAGATCTGGGTGTGACATGTGAAAGTGTATTGAAATCATGCAAGAACATATTGGAATTAGTTAAACTTTCGTATAGTCTATCCCCGTTGATATCGGTTGTTTGACAGTTCCAGAATTTTCTTTTGTCGATATTATTAAATATTTCATCCCAGACAGTTTGGGAGAGGGTTATACCTGGAGCTCTGTAACAAACTCAAATTTCTATACCCGGTTTAATGTTAGTAAATTTCATACCTGCTAGTTCGACTGATTGTTCGGAGCAAGTGCGGTTGTCGATTTCGAGGAATGCTAAATTATTCGTTATCAGAATTAATATACCTCCTTCTCTGGTGTAGAAGCGGTCTCTGCGAAAGGTTTTAAAATCCGGAAAGTAAAGATGATCTGCATCTGTCAGCCAGGATTCAATACATACGAAGATGTCCAAGCCTTCAAGAATTGTGTAGAGTTCTTCTTTACTTTTTTTGATGCTTCTACAGTTCCACAATGCTATTTTTAGATCCTTGTTGAAAAAAGCCATTATATATTTGTTAAATTTGGTTTTGGTTGACTATATTTGAAGTTTCGGTGGGAGGTTGTTCGTCGATTGTCTTTGGTATGTAGTTGTTGAGTTTCTTTATAACTGTAGCAATTTTTCTTTTTAAGGAGCTAGAAGGTATGCATAAATGGAGAGTGCTCATCATGTCGGCGATGTCGTTAATGTTGTTGATGTCGGTGAATAATTTTGCGACCACTATTCCCGTAGAAGGATTGGAAAAGGCTAGTTTAATAAAGTGACAAAATTTCTGAAAGTTTAGTGGAAAATTTATGGCAGGGGCATCTATTGTGTGCTTCAATTCTTGTAGTTGAGAGTCCAATTTAGACATTATGTTGGTTTCTTGATTCTGATCTAACTTGACCTTCTTTCGTGTGTGATATAGGAGAGTTGCGTCTAATATTAAGATTGTCAACAAGTTCTTTAAGAATGTGGTGAGGAATGGTGTGGCAGACATTGGAGATTATCACTCTTTGTTGTTTAGATACTAAAGGGCGAATCGTAACTAGAATTTCACCGACTGAAATACTTTTATACGTATCTGTAATTCCGTCGACAAGTTTTTTGCTAGACAAGAAAAGTCGAATTTTGTTGTTTGAATTTTTTGATGCGTTGAGTATGTTTTTTGGTTATACTAAATCACCTATGGCACACACATAGTCGGTCAGCGTGAGGCCATCCATATAATCCATGATAAGGCCCTGTTCTCTGGTGGAAAACTGGTGTCTTTGCGCGATTGCGACATAGCTTGTTGATTTTGGATTGGTTACGGTTGCATTTATTTCTTTGGAGCTAATGGCGTTGGTATTCATTGCGATTGCTTCTTTTTCTTTAGGATTAATTAAATCTGTACGTTTTACTGTTGCACTTTTTACACTTGGTATGGTTGAATTTAGTTCTTTGTTTATGACGACATTGTTTAACTTCGTATTAAAAACATGGCCTTTATTATCGGCCATTTGAGAAATCACGATTGTGATTTGTACTCGCGATGGAGCAAAATGTTAGGGGCCAAGGCCCGTTAAGCGCGTATACAATGCTGATAGTTACGGTAGACTATTTACAAAATACTCGTATACTCAACCGCTCTCTCCGAAGGTTCGAAGAGGACTGAAGTACAATTTATGTTCACCCTAATCTATAATGTCAAGACAGTATACAATACAATTACAAGGTACAATATACACTACTAGACGGCTTATCACATTTTCTTTTACATTCGCTTACATTTATCAGTCGACGACACTACCATCATCGCATTGATGGATGTATCGATGTATTGCCGCTTTAAATCGACCAAGTGACGGAAAGTTCCTTATATTTCGAGGAAGCGAATTCCATAGTCGCGCCCCCTGCACTGAATGACTTGAGTCCAGAAGGTTGTTGAAGAGGTTCTACCCAGGTTTCTCTCAAAAAGGCAGCGAGGTACGGAGGCTGTCCCATAATAAATGCTTTTTACTGCAGTACAGCCGCAAAATACTCCCTTCTCGTCTTCACCGAGACCCAGCCTATCCTTCTTCTATATGGGGAGATTTACTCGTACCTTTTAGCACCGCAGATGTATCTCACACATCAGTTCTGTAATCTTTGAAGTGGGGTGTTGAGTTCGCCTGATACATCCAGGTATACGACAGAACAGTAATCCAAATGCGAGACAACAAGAGCGCCCGGTCTCGTCCGATGACTCCGGTTTCCTATCGTAGTTTCTTGGAATTTCGCTGAAGTCTTCGATCGGGCCGACGTTTTCGGGATTTGAGTGCGCGCGCACTTCTGTCTTGGTGTCCATTTCCCTGTCGTGCTGAATGGGCCCAAGTGAGCATATTTTCGGCTCTGTTGCGAGCGACGAATTTCGCGCAACCGATCCGTCTTTTCCTCTAGGCGAGTCTAATTTTTGCGAGTGCGTCTGCATTTTTTCGGAAGGCGGACTCGCGTTTCACGACTGCAAGCTTTCCGCGCCGATGCACGTGTTCTCGATTTGCGCGTGCTATATATTTTCCTTGACGGTTGGTCGCTCTTTTACTTTATTTTGTGGTTCAGCTATCGATTTGTTTTCCCAAATATATATTTGTAGTCCTTCTTTATTACCGAACTCTTTTGCTTTTATCTCGAGAACCAGTTTTTTCTCTGGCATCTGCCCTGACCATGGCCAGGCTGAGCTGACCGGCGGCTGCTGGACAGTAATTGCTATCCGATTTTCTTTACGCAGCGCGACGGCTTTATTTTTCTCGATCATCTGTCCTTCGGTTAAGGGCAGCACACTTGTCGGGGATAGTTGCATAAATACGCCAGTAGTAATCCCCCCACAGTGGCGAGTCAAAACAAACCAGCCGCCGTCGCCGCTGGTTGTGCTGATGCACCACTGTGGGGGGAGGGGAAACCTTCAGCACGCGAGAGGAAAGACTGCTCCGGTGGTGGGGAGGGGGTAACAGCCCCCCCTTCTCCTTCTCCCATCTTTTTTATTATTTTTTTCTTTCTGTCTTTCTTTATTATTTTCTTTCTTTTTTTACGCTTATGAAATATATACAGCATGTACCATGGAAATGGAGAAAAGGTAAGGATATAAATAAAAAGAAGGTAAGTATTTTTATATTCACTAATAAATAATTATTTATTCAATCATCGATATTTCTACAAATTTATTGTGATATACGGTATTAAGATAAATATATAAAAACTTGGTTATAATATCAAAAATTAAAAAAACAAAAAAAAACATTATTTCACTCGTTGTGACTGTTTAGTAAGTTGACAATTACGTCGAGGTGCTGCGACGCAAGCTGATAAAATACATCGACAATATCATTTCGGCTAAACGGAATTTGGTCTTTCAATTTTCACGCACGCGTTTGCACACTAGCTGTAATAATATCGAACCATTTATCATCAATCATATTAATAATTTCTTTGACAAAAGTATTCATGACCAGTATTCATGAGTGGTATATTGTCTAGATCAACACTCTTAATGTATTCTACAGTCTCTCTGGCAACACAACTTACAGTGCCAAACGAAGAAACATAACTTTATTCATAATAATAGTTGCACAATAGCGTTTGCTGAGAACTCCAAGTGTCCTAGTAAGAGTATTATCCGAAATTTCGTTAGCCCTGTCTTTCCCACTGTGTGTGAATTTTGCTATCCATCCTGTACCACAAATCTGTTGACCCGTCATGTCTTCGCTGCTGGGTCCACAAAGATACTTGAAAAATTCGTTGAAGCAGTCTCTGAATTGCAGCCATCCATGATAGGTAAAAGCGATTCCATTGGAGTCGTCGCCAAATAGGCGTACCACAGGCTCGTAGTACTCGTCTCTGAAGCTAATGTATTCCAGGCCGACAATGATCTCCGTTGCGTACGACTTGTCTAAAGTGTATAGGGTGTTCAGAAGCTGAAACCGGTCTTCCTTTTGGTGCGTCATGTCGTTGCTGTCACCTCTGCCACCACTTTGAATCGACTAAACTACTTCGAGCGCTTGGTATGTAGTATAGGCAATGGTGGAGATAGTGGCTGTGGAGGTGGTAACCACCACATGCGCGACACTCATCGGAGAAGGAACGAAGAGAATGCATTAAGTATCATCTTGCGCTACAGCAATGACATCTTAGAACTGCAGCTTTGCAAGCACCTGACAATGCAACTACCGCTTCCGATAAAATTTGTGTCAGCATTTTTTCTTTCTTTACAGTCTACATACCGCCGGACTACACCATCGTTTTTTCGCAGATTATCAGAGAAATTCTCGAGAAATTTATTGTAACCCAGATCCGCGCTCATACAATGCAGAAACATAATACAATACTAACCGCACACTTTGGAAGAGTCGCTCTGTAGTGGAATATTATGCCAGCGAAATTGTTTACAATTTTTTTGCAACCAATTTATATGATCGGGCATGAATGGAGGAAGACCAAAACTATCAAAATAAAAAGCGCTGCAAGATTTGTCAGCGTACAGGGCAACCCAATGCATACCAATTTCGTATAATCATCGGTGTTTACAACGAACGCTGTCGGTTTCGTCCACACCTTCGGTATCTGATCGGCTGGGAATACGCCTACAGTATGCGAGCGGATTTTCGACAGGTTTTTCAATATTTGAAGACTGTCCATCTTTACAAATGTCTGCAAAAGCACTGCTCGAATTTTGATTCGTACCTGTGAGTAGCCACGATTTTAGCCTGCAAGCCTGATTTAGAGCACAACGATAATTTTTGTAGCAAGGTTTGAGAGCGTGATACATGCAGTATACATCGGACGATAATTTATCGAAAGACGGGCAATCCTGATCGTACTCGAGATTACAAATTTGACGAGGTATTATTTTGTGTAGCACTAGCCATTTATCATTACCCCTAACGTATATTTTCCGCACACTTTTCGAAAATTTTATTAAAATTTTTTTCACCGCCTTCAAAGACACCTCACCGTCAAAGTAGTCGAGTCCATGATGGTACTGGGTCAGCCAATCGTTCTGACTTCGTATATCTTCACTCAGATGACTAAGCGCTATTGCCGGTGTTACCAGCTAATGACTACTAAAATTACTGTTCACAGCCACTACGGCTACTTCTTTTGGTAGATTTCGAGCAGTCTGCTTCTTCTTCTTCTTTTTCGTCTTTTTCACACCACTTCTCGACTTGCGTTTTATATTACTCTCAGTTTTACGTTTTTTCCTACCGACACTCCTCTTTCTCTTGCGCACTGTGACAGGTTCACGGAGCAACTGCAATTGAGCTGTAGCCCGACCCTTCCATCAGTCTGTCCAATTTTTCTTCCGCCTTTCTTTTGCAGAAGTTTACCAGATTCTCTCACACGGTTACCAAATAACTCCTTTACCAAATAACTCCTTACCAAATAACTGGTGTATTGCGTGCCGTAACGTCGGACACAATGTTGAAACCCGTACGTACAGCCTCCTTGCCCACAGCTTTGGCTCCCCACTAATAAGCTGGAGAACTCGACAAAATATGTCGGCTAGGAAGGAGCCGATACGACCGTGACCTCTTTGGTAGGGAGAACCGATGTAAATATGGTCAATTCCTGCAGTGTAAGGATTCCAACCTCCTCCTCCTGCCCCACGGTAGCCATTGCCAACTTGACAACTGAAATAATCGTCGTAGCGATTCATCTAGTCGACTTTTTTGAAATGAAGTGTCACGGTCACTGACCTATAATCGAATGGTTTCGATTGTCCGCATTTATCTCTTATATCTATTTCAATGGTCTAAAATGAGTTGAATAAAAATGGTGCGTACATTGGCGGAGAGAAACTTTCACTCGGGTAGTACCTATTAGTAATTATCGGTATTCATCGATACAGCGCGTAGCAAGCTTGATTGAACATCACCTGTCATATACGGTTCACAGATGCCGCTGTAGATCATAAACATGGCTGTAGACCATTGGAAACTCGAGCAGTTCTATGGTGTATTGATTGTCAACAAACAGAATCTCCCTATCCTTCTCAAATCCAAGAATTTTTCGCATTTTTTCTGATGAGCAACGCTCGTGACTAATCTGAGAGCAGCTATACTTTCCACAGACTCTGCTGACGGGTACGTGAATTTCAAACAGTAGCAAATCAATCAATTTATTCAGTGCGCTAGTTTTCACGGTCACTCGTTCTTGCTCTTCTTTTTATTCTTGGTCGGTGATTTCAATCTTCTGTCCTGCTCGAACCTCCCGCTCAATCGTCGCCATGATGTAATTTCAGAACTGCCAGCAACAACTTTTTTCCTCGACTTTTTTGCACTTCCCTGACCAGTTGCTGCTGCTACTGCTGCTGCTGCTTTTTTCCGTTTATGTACTCGCGCTGCTATGCCTCCGTTGCTTTCATCTCCTTCGCCGGTGTCAGAGCTACTGGTCTCGGCAGCAGCCTGGCATGGCGTTTGAAATAGACGACCAACGCTACTTGGTGACAAATTCTGTCGTGAAGCGGCATCAGTGGCATCACCTGGTGGTGGTGGTATATTTCCAGATGGGATAGCCTGGTGTACTGGCTACTATAGTATTCCAAACACGATTATTACCGATGTATTCGCGTGGTATAAACGATTCTCGAAGAGCTACGGCAAATTGCGTGTACCCAGGTGGCGGAGAAGCTTTTCTATTTCTCATAGAATCATTTACCAGGGCAATCATGTTGGCTCCGTGTATACGCACACCACCTATTATCACGGTACCATTTGCATCCCAGGCGATATTCCCACTAACACGTAACGCCTGTACTTTGTAGGCACGCTCTCGATGATGCTCGCATCAATCCGATCCTCTTCCTCGAGCTGCTATGCCTCGTCATTATAATTGTCGTCGTTTTCATCATCATCATGGTTGTTGTTTTGCATTTGACACCAATCTTTGTTATCTTTTTCCTCCTTTTTTCTAATCTTATCATAGTTATCGACATCCTTGAGTTGGAGATAACGCTGCAGCACCGAACGATATTGTGTCTATTTTTCCCGCTCAATTTTGCAAGTAGATGAATTCAGTATGTTGTTCATTTCAGCATCTAGTCTTAGTCACTAGTCTGCGGTAAACCCTCGCGGAATTCCACCTTCTTGCTTTGAAGATCCTTGTAGCTCTGCTGCCACTCTGCGTAATATATAATGACACGTTCGATTTGGGTATCGCACAGATGATCAAGATCCTTTAGGAACTTCTTCACAAATACCGTTTTACCACATCCTTTAGGACCGCACAGTATGGAGGTAAACGGATGTTTCCATCACGTATCCATAACTGCTACTGAGACAATCATGTAACCAACACTTAACTTTAACCTTCACATATAAGGTTGTGGATTGTGGGTGTAGCAATACTTATGTAAACACAGGCAACCAGCCAATCAGTAAGCGATGGAGTGATGATCGACCAATCACCTTCACTTAACACAGTGCCATCTATAGTCACACAATAGAAGTTTTTTTACGTCCACATGCATAAGAATTAGGTATGGTATAAGGGATTAAGAAATTTGAAGAAACAATGAAAGTAAAAAATACATTTATTTGGAAAAATTTGGAATTGTTCATCGAGAACTGCCACAATCTTCGAGCCAAATCGTGTCTTGACTTCTTTTAATACAGTCACCATGTGATGTCCCTCTAAATCCATCTAAACATGTAATGTACATCATTTTATTACTATATTATTTAAATGATAATAATAATTATAATTGATATATATATATATATATACTTTTTTTAAAATAGATGAAGAAAAATCGTGTAGTTCCTCTTTAAAGCTGTACCGTGTAGCTAGTCAAATACTGGTAATTTGCAGTGTGAACACGTTGACTTAAATATAGACCCCCCCCCACGACTAGTGCTATCATTGTGACCGCCCACCACCACCACCAGCTGCATCAGTACAAACAGCCAATCAGCTCGACGGCAGCGTACCTTGTCTAATCAGGTTGATTGTGGTGTGTCGTGCCCAATGAGCACGATGTCAGCATAATGCTCAGCCATTAAATAGTTTTTTCTTTTGTGCTGTCGTCTATACACAAGTTTTCGCCACATGTAACTGCAGGCTGTCAGTTACCGATATCTTATAGCCATACGGGTAACTTTTGTCTAACTCTGTAAATCTTCGTTTGCTATATATAGGTTTGCATGTCTTTGTCTAATTCTAAGATATCTAGTCGTGAAATACCGTTCTACGTATAGTGAAATTCGTCAATACTATTTCCAGGTGTGGAGAAACGATCATTTCTCGAATCGAATAAAAATTGACTTGTTCACTGCTCGTATAGTTAAAATGAATCCCTTTAACCTTGCATATACACTCCTCTTCACCATTCGATTTTTTATGTTTATACGCGTAAAACTTTGGACCACCTGACAAGGTCGTTATATATGCACCATGGCCACGAATCAGTGTCGTAGTGAAGAACTCGTGGACCCAAGGCATGCAGATATCGGAACAGTTTTAGACGTACATATGGTGTTGGAAAAGCAGCAAAGACCACGTTTGTCATTGATGACGATACTGAGGATGACAGAGCCTCTTCTCTGTAACACCAATTGACGTAAAGTGTATCGTCACTTACAGGTAGAATACCGTTAACTTCAACCTCGGCACTGGTAAGTAAATTCATAAGATTCTGTGGATTCTTCACCACGATTGTTTTTGTTAAATTCTCGCGTTGATCAAACTTTCCCCATAGAGAATTTAGACACAGTTTAGCCACAGATCGTAACCCAGAAACGTATATCATCCTTGTTCAATTTTATACCCTCGTCGTGTTCCAACTCTCTCACGTAGCGATCCTTATGCTCATCTGTGATACAGTGTGGTGGGTATCCCGACACCGCGACCTTTTGAGCAAAAAATTCGTTGATGTATCCCGCAAATACGCCACATTCCTCTCTTCTTTAATGTACTGCGGCATTTCGTACGACCAAATTTCATAGACAGTCTTGACGATGTATCCCAACGTGATAGCAGCCCTCACCTCCTCTGAAACCCAAGTTCCTCGCAGTATACGCTCTTCAGGATCTTCATGAGGGCAGTCTTCTTGAATTCATTGCTCGCAGTATGTCCGACAGAGGAAATATCAATTTATCATGCATTTTTACAGGTAATAATGGATGATATAGATTTTGTGGTGGTAGTATATCGCACGCGATCAACCCGTCTACTTGTGAAATGTCGTTACTTGGCCCTATCAGCTATCCACACTCTTCTTGACCGATATAAATTTTCGGGTGACCAATGGGATACTTGCCAGGTTTGCAAATGAACGGATACAGTGAGCACACGTCAATATACCTTATCTTCAACACTTTGACTGTGTTACCTGTGCGTCCACCGAAAAATGCATCACGTAGATCACGCACTTTTCTTTCTACATTCACCACATTTTCTCCACCATACTTCCGAGAAACGATTGTAGGGGTGCTTACCCTATATCCAGGGGTAAAATTAATTTTCATAAATATTTAAGAACCTTTAAAATTTCTAAAAAAAACAGTGCTCGAGGGAGTTGGTCAAAGATATTGTTTCTGAATTTTGAAGCATCAGCAAAAAGAGAATGAGCAAGATGTGCTTGTAGCGTGGGATCGCACGTGTTCAGGGCTAACAAAGCGTCGCAGTATCACACCTCTGGAAGAGAGCAGCCATCAGTGATGGTTTAACTCTCTCCGGGTGATTATCATGCGCGATTGTAGCTGTGATTTTACCGGGAGTATTTGTAAAGGAGCGTATAACGCAATGAGGAAAATCACACAGGACGATAAGTGTTACCTGTGCCATATGCACTATCATCGCCAGGGCAGATATCAACGTATACGCTGGTCGTACAGCATCAAGTTTAAGGTTTGGATGTGCCCGCGTTGTAATATCAAGAAGATGCAGATTTTAAATAAATGAACGGTGAAGTGTTTTAAATAAATAAACATTTAAATAGATGAACAGTTAAGTGTTTTTAAATAAATGAACAGTTAAGTGTGTGTAAAAAAAGAAAATAATTTCGTGGATTTTTGGTGTATGTGCGCGGATAAAAACAATTATCCTCCGGGATGATGGTAAAAGTGATGCCTCTGCTCTCGAGACTGCTTCACCTGAAGAACAAATCGAAGAGTAGGTAACAGTGCCCAGTGCTGTTGTGAGGCGGCTTCCCGATTTGCATCGTCGGCGATTAATAGCTCGCGCGCGGCGATTATGTGAGACTCCTATCACACTTTTATGGAGTCTTAAGTTCCATGTCATAGAAGTGTTGATCTGGCCTGAATATTATCGGCTGTATAATATGCAACAGATGCCACCGGAACAAGAAGAGAGCTTGTTTAAAGTGCCAGCAGATAAATCTTTAATTTCGCGTAGAAATAATTCGACGATGCCAAAGTTGAAGCCTGGACGTAGACCGATGTACGTCGTAATTTATTTAGGCGCATCAAGATGGACAATTCTGCAGTCGACGAATTTGAGAGCGAAGTTGAGGTCTACCTTCACATATCGGGATTAAAGATATTTTTTCCTGGTAAGTTCGACATCACTTACAAGTTATTCTACCAAATACACATATTTAATAGCTTTTTTCACTCCTATGAGTATTTTTTTTCCGCGGAAGGGACACCACACAATGCTCTCAAGCTAGCACAAAAAACACTAGGCATCTCTGAATGTTTTATGAGCCGGTAGATGTCTTTTTCCGCTACATAACCTCAAAAATTGGTAGCTGGGAGGACGTTCACGGTGCAAGCTAAACGGACACATCGTCCAAAGCAACATAATGCAACTCCTTTGAAAAAGAAGAAAAGAAAAAAAGAAAAAGGAAGGAGAAGAAAAAAGAGAAGAAAAATATAGAGGCACCGGCGGAGAGGAGAGAGGCGGCATATGAGGTTAGAGAAATACATTTTCCTCTATCTCTTTCTATTGCGCGCGAAGAACATCAGCATCGCTGCATCGAAAGCAGCTGATCGACTAGTCAACCAAGTAAGCACCAAAGGCACTAGTATTAAGTTGGCATTGCTAACATCACCACGAGTCTACATCTGCTCATGCGTGAGTCTAGTTGGTTTAGGCGAGGGAAATTTGAACTTGACCTCCATTACTGTAGCGCGCGAAATTCGACTTTAAAAATTCCAGTGACGCATTAACTTTAGTTAATTTCGCCTAAGTTAGTTTATTTTTACTTTGTGATTTCGTTAATGCAATGGCTCCGGCATCTTGCTCGAAGGCATCATCTAAAAAGATTTATCGGACAAATGCTGTTATGTTGAGATGCCCCAAATGCGATAAACCATATCATAATGTGTGCCATAACTTTCCGCGGACGAAATATATGTATCTGCATAATATGTAACATAAAGAGACAGAGTGGTATCGGCGGCAGCGGTAGCAATACTAGTGTTTGCAATATAAGTCAGAATACTGAAGGCAACAAAAGTAAAGCTATTACTATTAATAATAATAGAAAATCTACAGATAAATCTGCTTCACAAAAATCCCAAACTTCAAACATAACTTTAAGGAAAGTAAAAAAAACTGTAAAAATGATAATACTGCTATAAATAATACCATTGTAAATAATACTGAAATAAGACTGTTAAAAATCATAATGACATAAATAATACTGTACATAAAGTGTTTTGTAAATAATACTAGTTTAAATAATACTGCTATAAATAATACTGACTCGGATAATAACACTGGGCTTGCTGACGCTTCCGTTGCTAGTTTTGAGGAAATTTCTGTAAATAATGCGAATAGCGTAATCAACAGCGCAGTTGGTTTAAAGGATTCTGTGCTTGATTTTGGAAAAAGCGATTGTGAATCGTCGCCATCCCTGACATACGTGAATAATAATGTACTTATCCCGCAGACCACCTTGGATCTGTTTTTTCAAAGGTTCGATATGCTCCAGCAGCAGTTTGACGATATCATGTTCCATATGAGACGAGGTTCTATATCTGCCGGTAGCTCTGTCTCACTCGCACCAACTGCAGAGGAGATAAATAGAGGTCTGGTGGAGCAAGTCTCGGCTCTGAGGGACGTGGTGGATAGGCAGACATCCCAGTTGGAGGAACTGCGTCTGGATCGACAGCTGATGTTGGAGGAGAGGCGGCTCCTGCGGGAGCAGAATAAAACTCTTAGTGAAAGCTTGGGAGCTCTGCGATACCACAAGTGTGATGGCGACGTGAATGCCGGCGTTGTCTTGCCTTCCAACTGCACTTTACAGCCCTTGGCCCTCCCGTCATCTGGGTCGTCTCGGGAGGCTGAGGTCGCGGGGCCGAGTGGCGGGGGTGCTGAGGACTGCGAAATAGTTATTAATGGTTTATTATCAAGTGAAGTATCGGCCTCTCAAGAGGACCTGCACAATGTGGCCTTCGCAGTCCTCAGCACCATTATCCTCACCTTCGACCGGGGTAGCGGAACTGTACAGAGCGAAACAGTGGTAAGTCCGGAGGGCAGATCGGCGGCCTCCACCTGACTAGATATGCCTGCTAACATCGGAGGGAGGGCGAGAGATTCCTTCAGAGCGGGATTTCTTAATGTGAATTCGCTGAGAGCTCGCATTGAGAGTCTTCGACTCTTCCTTGCTGAACATCACTCGTATAACATCTTTGGTATTGCTGAGTCATGGTTGGGCTCGGTCGTTGATGACGGTCTCATCCGGATTGACGGCTTTTCACTACCGAGACAAGATCGTGTAATGTGAATGGAGGCGGGGTGGCGTTGTATGTACGCAATGAATTTAAAGTACTTTTGTTGTCTAGTTCAAACACACAGGGACCTGGAAAACCTGGGATCCCTGAATATCTGTTTTGCAGCATACAACAGGGTTCCTCTCTTCAAGTTCTTGTCGAGGTCATTTGCAGACCTATAAAGATTGCGATTCAAAGGGACTCTGATCTTTTCAGCGTCCTACGTGATCTCACCGGTGAATTTAGCTACAAAATCATCATGGGCGATTTGAATGCTGAACTGTTGTCGGGATCGGATGATGCCAACTCCATTCGGCGTCTCGCTGAGGAGTTATCTCTTCAGATAGTCGGTCATGGTCCCACGCATTATACCTCTACCTCGTGAACGTGGACAGACTTAATACTAACGGACGAGAACGACAGTATACATGACGTTAAGAAGGAAAGGCTGCCCAGTTTTGGCAAACACTGTATTATAGAGGTCTCTCTTAACATCCACGCTCCCATTCTTGGGAAGGAGCCTTTTGTTTACAGGAACTTCAAAGGCATGGACACCGCCTCGCTTGGTGACTTACTATCAAGCTGCAACTGGGAGACCATGAACTCTATTGAAACCAATTTGGATGGTGCTTTGGAAAACTTGAATGCTAACTTAAATTCGGTAATAGACATATTAGGACCTCGTAAGATGGTTTGCATAAAGAAAAAATATGCTCCTTGGTTTGGTTCTGAGCTACGATTGCTCATTGATAAGAGGGATGCCACGCACGGACGCTACAAGCGCACTGGGCGTTCAGAACTCTTTGACGAGTTTTTCCGGCTCAGTAATGAGGTTAATGTTCGCATGGCTCAAAAGCAAAACTCCTATATCATTAGACATTGGTCGGATGCTCTTGATGACAATTAGGATATATGGAAGAAAATGCGTAACCTCGGCCTCATACCTAGGCGTAAAGAGGAGGAGTTTCATGGTTTTAAGCCGGGCGAGCTGAACGACCATTTCGCTGGGATATCTGTCTCACCCTATGAAAACCTGGATGACGCGCTGGACTTCATTTCTACTGCAAGTGAGAAAGGCTTCATGTTTAGTCCAGTCAACATAAATGATGTCATTCTCGCCATTGCACATTTTTTCTCACAGGCGAGGGGTGTTGATGGGGTCCCTCAGGGAGTGATCGTGAAAGCTCTTCCAATAATTGGCGAATTTATTGTAAAGATATTTAAATCCTCTTTCGCTCTGGGCGTCTTTCCGGGCATTTGGAAGCAGGCGCAATTAATAGCACTAAAAAAGAACAGTGCCCCTTCATCTGTGTCAGACTTTCGACCTATAGCACTACTCTGCTTTCTATCTAAAGTGCTCGAAAAGTTAGCTCATTCCCAAATTACGGAGTATCTAAACAAAAACAAAATTTTCGATCCCCTCCAGAATGGTTTCAGAAAACATCACAGTACCTAGACGGCGTTAATTAAACTGAAAGATGACGTACGCATGGCCATTAACAGAAAAGAGGTGACGCTCTTGCTGTTATTTGATTTCAGCAAGGCCTTTGACACCATATCACCTATCAAATTATTAACTAAGCTGCAACGGCTGGGCTTCTCACGGATGGCTCTCTTGTGGTTAAAATCATATCTTCAAGGCCGCACGCAGATGGTTACTTCTACCAGGGATGGTAATTCCGAGTGATTGGAAACCAATCTGGGTGTTCCACAGGGTTCGGTCCTGGGACCTCAGCTGTTCAGTCTGTACGTTAACGACCTACAAGACTTACTAGACAAAAGGACGACAAAACATATATTTTATGCAGACGACCTACAGATTTACCTCCATACCACCCAGGGTAAACTTGGGGAGGGCCTAGCGCAATTATCTGAAGCCGCAAGACGGGTGTCAGAATGGGCGGAGAACTCTGGACTACGTCTGAACTCTGGCAAAACCAAAGTAATATTTTTTGGATCCAGAAAGAACGTCAATGACATTAATTCCTTGAATTTGCCTGGGGTAAGGATGTGTGATGGAGTGATCGTCCCTTTTGAATATGCGGTGGTGAGTCTCGGTGTTACATTAGATAGTAAATTAACATGGAAACCGCAAGTAGATTGTATTGCTAAAAAAGTTAATAAAGCCCTGTATAGCTTGCGTTTTATCAGGGATTGTACCACCGAGACTCTAAGAAAAAGGTTAGTTGAGTCATTGGTCCAACCCCATCTGGACTATTGTACTGTGGCGTACCTGGACGCGACTGACAAACAGAAAATACGATTACAGCGATTAAGTAATTCTTGTGTAAGATACATCTTTGGAGTAAGAAGGGGCGAGCACATCTCCCCCTACCGGAAAAGACTGGGCTGGCTTAGTACTGACTCACGTAGGATTTATTTTAAAGCTATACTCCTTTACAAAATTATGAGATTGCGTGAGCCAGAGTATCTGGTATCCTTTTTTAGCAAGTATTAGCCAAGGCCTTCCGCAAGGGGGCCCCCGCCTGAGCTTCATGTTCCGGTTGTGAGGACTGAAACCGGCCTAAAAGCCTTTCAGGTCCAAGGTGCACGTTTCTTGAACTCCTTACCCTCTTCCATACGCCTTTTACCTTCTCTCGCATCCTTTAAGAAAGCAGTGCGCGGCTATCTGCTTGGCCTTGAGCCCTAGCCGTCCTTCATGTGGGCGGATGACGCGGGTATTCGATAAAATTTATTTGTGATTATTTTGACTCGGCATTTCCGGTCTCGATCTGTGATATTCTCGACGAGATCGTTAAACCAAATGTGATATGATGGGTCTACGACCAAATTAAGTTCTTTAATTTGTATTATTAATTTATTTATATTACAGATATCTCTAAAAAAAGAGTATATATTTATTTATTGTATTTTATCTTTTTACTGTAAAGTGAAATAAAGATCTATGTCTCTCTCTCTCTCTCTCTCTCTCTCTCTCTCTCTCTCTCTCTCTCTCTCTCTCTCTCTCTCTTTCTGGTGGGGCGCATACATGGTATTCTCCTCCCGCGTGCTGAAGGTTCCCCCTCCCGCCACAGTGGTGCGTCAGCACAACCAGCGGGGGCGGCGGCTGGTTTGTTTTGACTCGCCACTGTGGGGGGATTACTACTTACGCCTGTGGTTTCGTTGCTAACTGCGCTACTACTGCTAGTCCTTCGAGCATAACTCGCTTCCTTCTCCTTTTCGAGGAAGCTGTATGTTTGTAAGGGTTCAAAACTCGCGGCGACTTTTTCCCATGCAGGGATCGCGTCCTCCGATTCGTCGCTTGTTGAGTTCGCTGGCTCATAGTTTTTCGGCTTTGACTTGGCTTTCAGACGCGTTACGCAGTTCCTACCGGCATTACGTTTTTTATATAGTTCCATGCTCCTGGCGGTAGACGGATATCGTCGCTGGTCTCGATGATGACCGATTTTACGGATTTCATGGGCACGTCGGATTTCGTTGCTCCGCTGTCGCTGTGTGCGGTTCCAGCTTGGACTACGCGAGGTTGTGGGCAAAGTTTAATTGACTCGTTTAATATTTCCATAATTCGTGCACGTTCGTATTTGCACAGTTAAAATTTATTTTCCTCGAGTTTCTTTAGCACCGTGCTGGTTAATACGGTCTCGAATCTTACAGCGTCGTGGTAAGCTTTTTTTTGTTTTATTTAAGCTTTAAGCCCTATTTGGGCTTATACAGCTGCCAGAAATTGTTTACAATAGTGATGTACATACATTCAAGTTATACAATATTTACGTGCGCATCGCTTCAAATAAATAGGTTGCATTTTTCGAGAAATTTACAGATACATTCGCATGCTTCTATATTAAGGTCCGCGAATATATTGTCAATATTCAGCGGTAGGTACAGTTTATGTTTACATAGTTTTTTTACTAATTCGAGCCTTTCAGTGTTATATAATTTGCATTGCCAAAGAATATGATTTAGATCCTGACTTTCGTCATTGCATTGACATTGCGCTTTGTCAGTGATACCTACTCTGGCTAGTGATGCTGAGAGACTGTAATGGTTTACCATGTATCTATTGATTGTCACAATTTGGCGACCATTAAGGGGGATATTATAGAACCACTGTTTGTTATTGTTTTTAGAAAATTTTTCGAAGTATTTTGTTCCGGTTTCTGAGTTCTTTTCTGTTATTACCTCTATTGTTTGTTTTTTGGAGCACTTTTTATATTCTTCATAATAGTCAGAAAACGGAAGTGTAATGTTTTCTGCTTGGTCCTGAGAGGCAGCTGATTTTGCAAGCTCATCCGCTTTCTCGTTACCTCTTATGCCTATGTGTGACTAAATGAAACGGGCCAAGCTATACCAAGGCGAGGCCGTAGAGAGAGTTTTAGACTCGATATGGGAAGAGGCAGGAGTGTACTCGAGGAAGCGAAGATCAAACTTACAATCACCGCGCAGCTTTGGATTAGTATATGAGGATCCACCCTCTCACAACCGATCCGTACTCGAAATTACCAACTTGAGAACAGGGAACCACCCTCCTGATCCCAAGGGATATTCGAGAGGTGAAGGATAAACAAAAGAATAACCACAATTGATAAATAAAATATAAATATATATTGTTTTAAATATAACAATCTGGCCTTATACCAAATGGAAAGGGGGAAGGTCCCCTTAGTACCGTTCGAGAGCACAATGCTCATTTGCATACTAAGTTCTAAGGAGACAGAACCTTGGAGAGGACGACAGTTCTCCTTATGTTCTCCGCGCTAAGGCCAGATCGTGAGTGCTCGATGCTGGCTGCGGGTCTTCTTTTATATCTGTGGCCGTGCCTCTCTCCAATGCTTTACGCGCACGCCCTCTACCTGCGCTTAGGTAGGCTACTACATATACATACTATCGCTCACTTAGTCGGTAACTTATCTCTTACTTATCGGCAAGTTATCCGTTGGTGGCCTCTTACCTACCACGTGGGGCCGCCGTCTCAGACGGCACCCATATAAATTGTATGAAACAGTCCGGATTTTGCAAAGAACATTATATTTTCTTTTAATTTCTAAAATGTGTGGATTTAAGGTGCTTTTAAGATTTGTCGCTTGAAGACTTTGAAGGACACTAAGCGAATCGGAGAAAATTACATAGTTGTAGGAAAAGTTGTCTAATACTATCACCAAAGCTTTGGAAATGGCTATGCTTTCTGCAGTATATACTGAGGCTGTTTTGTTTATTGTAATCGATATATTTTTATTCAAATCAGGACAGTGACAAGCAGTTCCTGTATATTTTGTATCGTCTGATTTACTGCCGTCAGTGTATATTGCCATTGCCTTTTTAGATTTTAAGTAATTATTTATAACGCAATTTGGCTCAATAGTATTTTTTAGTGTTTTTCCTAGAACTGTGTTTACAGGTAAGGGGGGGAAATCGATTTATAATCATATGTATAAATATTATAAGTTTGACCTTCATCCTCGGCGTTACTGACAGTTTTCTCTATACAATTTTTTTGAAATTTTTTTTTGCTTCATTAGTGAAAGTAGTAATCTCCCCACAGTGGCAAGTCAAAACAAACCAGCCGCCGCCGCTGGTTGTGCTGATGCACCACTGTGGGGGGAAGGGGGGGGCCTTCAGCGCGCGGGAGGAGAGACTGCCATGAGAGAGAGAGAGAGGAAGAGAGAGAGAGAAAGAGAGATAGAGAGAGAGAGGGAGAGGGAGAGGGAGAGGGAGAGGGAGAGGGAGATGGAGAGAGAGCATGATAATCACCCGGAGAGAGTTAAACCATCACTGATGGCTGCTCTCTTCCGGAGGTGTGATACTGCGACACTTTCTTAGCCCTGAACACATGCGATCCCACGCTACAAGCACATCTGGCTCATTCTCTTTTTGCTGATGTTTCAAAATTCACAAACAATATCTTTGACCAACTCCCAAAACATTTGCATGTGTATTAAAGCCTGTACCGTGCAGGTGCATTTTCTTACTCATGCTTTGTTTACTATAACAGCGCAGCTGCATTATCTTATTCATAATTTTTGGCTGATTATCAAATACAGAGAAAAAGAAATTCGGTAATGAAACTGCTTGAGACCCAGGAGAAAATTGACCAAAATTCACGATTTTTTTATGTCTGAATTTCGCAGGATATCAAGTGTCGTCGATAAGCTCGAGCATCGTGAAGACCGAGCTCGAGCACTGTACACGAAGTTTCTTTCTTTCTTTCTTATCGCTTCTTTCCAATTTACAATTTTAAAATTTCATAAATAGTTACGAAAAATTAATTTGACCCCTGGCAATGGGGTAAGCACCCCTACAACCGATTCTCGTAAGAGAATGAAAATTTCGTTATTTTTTCGATATCTCCAATATTTACGGAGATATCGCAATCTTTTAGCTTTTACCTGTTTAGCAAAAATTTAGTTTTCAACCTAGCGCAATGATTTTTGGACTGTAGGTGTATCTTAACGCACTCTATCAATTGCCATTGAAAAAAAAATAAATTTACCAAAATTCGCGATTTTTTTATGTCTGAATTTAGCAGGATATCAAGTGTCTTCGATAAGCTCGAGCATCGTGAACGGCAATCTCAAGTAGTTTTTATAGCGCTCTCTGTTTCTTACCGCTTATATCAATTTACAATTTAAAAATTTCTTCAATACGGATAATTGCGAATAGTGCTTAAATATCGATGTGAAGAGAAAAAAAACAAGAACGTACTAGTGCATGTTTGCATCTCCGCTGTGTATCAGATTGCAGTCAGTTGTTAACAAAGTCATCACTACTCGTTATTCCGCGAAATTATTGCTTTCAATTTTTTTTATGTCAGCTCTCTCACCATGTCTGCTGTAAATATATCTTCTACTCGACATTGTTGCAAATGTCATTCTAAGAAGTCTATAACCAGCGAATACCAGAAAATATATGCACACGTGCACATGTATAGCCAGTATGATCCCCCCGAGATGTATTGTCTTTTATTAGCAGTATCAGCAAAAAAAAGCGTTGCGTTTTATGCTGCATTCCCACCGTGTAGACAGAGACAATATTTAAGGATATACTTTGGATAGTCAAAGCATATCTGTCAGAATGATTAGGGCAAGTGTCAGGCATTGAGTATCGCGAAAGATCGAGACTCACATATTCACACAATGTGTGGCAGAGTGTGGGCCTCAGACTTACAGAATTAATCAGCAGAGGTTTTATGCAGAAAGCTGCATTTTCTCTTGCTGCATTGTAGTATTCTTTCACGGTATATTACATATTTACCGTCGGTCTATTCCGTAATCCAGACGTTCTGTCGATTGCTCTCCAAATAATACGACAGCGCAACGATCATGGGCACCCGCTAGCTCGTACAATGTTTCACTGACAATGTAAGTATCAATTACTTTTTTTCACATCTAAACTCTTAAAATATTATTATTTATTTCAATATTTTTTCATCAACATTATTTCAGTGATTAACCAGATGATGAGAGACACCGAGGGTGATTCTTTCATTATGGTGTGTGATGAGTCGATAGGAAACGAGAATAATTGTAAGTATTGAGCCAATTAAAATACAAATATTAATTTTTCATTTTAATTAAATTATTTTAATTCTCTCAATACTTAGTTTCAGAGCCACGTGCACGTATGACGGATCAACAAGACGCTGCACACTTAGTTACAGCCAATTGTAAGTGGTGAATATGTTAAAATTAAAATTTTTGTAATTATTATTCAATTAAATGCACATTCTCCATTTTAGTTATAGACGCTGGACCATCAACATCTGGAAATTACCACCTACAATCATCGGACCATCGAGGAGACTCATCATCATCAAACATAAATAATCGTAAGTATTAAGTCTGTCTGTATATAATTTTAATTTATTGTTTTTTCTGCAATATAAAGGCACGCTCTAATACTTAAGCTTCAGAGAGGTCAAGAAAGAGGCATTAACGTAATCGGAATGGAAACATTGACGACGTATCCGAAAATAGTTGTAATGATAGGGAACGCAAACGCAGAAGGCTTACCCGCAACAGTAGCAGTAGCGGAGAGAGTGACAGCAGCAGCAGCAGTAGTAGTAGTAGTAGTAGTACCAATACCAGCAATGCTAATAGCAGTAGCAGCACTGATACAGCTGACGAAGAAGGTAAGACTCTTATTTAAATTTGTTTAATTTAATAAAGTACATGTATATATCGGCTGATCTTATAGATGCTCATTTGCAGACCGGTGAAGGAGGAGAGCGACCTAGATTTGTGATTCAGAATGAGCCAACGTGTTCTTATCGATATTTTGGATATGAGGGTAGAGAGATCCGTGGAATCATACCGCAGCCACCAGCCAATGTCCATGTTTACAACTGGTTAAAGGGTTGCATGCAGAACCTTCATCGGCAGCTTTGTGAGAGAGGTGGACCAATGGATTTTGTTGGTGTAACCATCAATTCGGACCAGTTCAATCATGGCCATTTCAATTCGGAAATATTACGCAGTGCTATGCAAAGTGCGAACGAGTTCAATGTAAATGAACGGTTATCCGTTAATTGTGGTGTTGTCAAAGGTGTGGCCGGTCGTGGACGAGTTCGTTTAACCGAGGAGACAGAGAAAAAACAATCTATATAAAACATCAATAACGATGACAATCTTTGTCTACGGAGAAGTTTAGCTGCTGCTTATGCCTATGTCATCAGAGGTCAGGTGCGCTCAGGACTGCTTCACAAATATTGGAACCAGATTCGTCAATCACAAGGAAGAATTCAAAAAACTGCTGCCACAGATCTTATAAATTTGGCAAACGTTCAAGTGCCGGTGGAAGGTTGTGGACTAGCAGAAATCCGTAAGTTTCAAGATTTCTTCGCTACTAGCGGTACGGCAATCGTTGTTTATAATTTTTCATCGTTCGCTCGTGGAAATCCACCAATCTATGACGGCACACGATATATCAGTGAAAATCATGGTGATGTTATACACGTATTACGCATAATGTATTACGACCGGACAAATCATTATCAACCAATATTAAATCTTGTTGGAGCAAGCGGTAGCAAGGGCTACTGTATACCATGCAATATAAGTTATTGGCGAGCCGAGGAACATAGATGTTCAAACAAGTGCTATAAGTGCATGTCCGTGCCACCGTGTAATACAGTGGAAAATCTAAAAAAATGTAGTGCTTGTTTAAGATTATTTTTTGGCAATGGTTGTTTGCAAAATCATCTTAAAATAGGATCATATAATAAAACAGTAATGTATGCAGTAAAATAAGACTCTGTCAAATTTGTTTTAAAATAGTTCAAGTAAATAAAAGTCAGCCGCATGAGTGTAATGTATCTTTTTGTAAAACGTGTAAGTCAAGATTACCTATTAGACACCTGTGTTACGTATAACCGATCAAACAGACACAGCGTGTAAGACCAGTCTTATTTTTGTTTTATGACTTTGAAACCCAACAATCTCTTCGGGTGCTGGGCGACGATGAGAAAAAAGTGCACATTCCAAATTTGTGTGTTGTACAGCAAGTATGTATCAATTGCATAGAGATTGAAGATATTTCAATTAGATGCGAGATGTGCGGTATTCGGGAATACATGTTTAATCGCGACCCGGTAAAGCAGCTTGTTGATTTGGCATTGGCACCAAGAAGACAATTTCAGCAGGTTATATGCATAGCACACAATGCCCAAGGATTCGATGCACAGTTCATATTTAAGTACGTTGTGGAAAAATTCAATCAAGATCAAGTTGTGCCATCGGTATTAATGAATGGTTCAAAAATAATTTTAATGGAGGTTCTACATGCAAAGTTTATTGATAGCTTAAATTACTTTCACATGCCTTTGAATAGTTTACCAAAAGCGTATGGATTATCCGAAATGGAGAAAGGTGCTTTTCCGCACTTATTCAATACGATGGAAAATCAGACTTACGAAGGTCCTCTACCACCTCTTGATTCATATTCACCAGACTTGATGGCCATCAAGGAGCGAGAGAAATTTTTGAAATGGTACGACGAACAAGTACAAAATGGCTACGTATTCAATTTTTAACGAGAAATTGTAAAATACTGTAAGCAAGACGTGACAATTTTGAGATTAGCATGTTTAGCATTTCGCAAAACATTCATGATATTTGGTGTGGACCCTTTCGTCGAAGCTACAACTATTGCATCATCTTGTATGCGGGTTCTTCATCGCCAGATCGAGCATGCAGGACGGGGTCAGGAAAAAAGACTACTAGAGAATATCTTGGTCGATGGTTACAGTGCACCCCAAGACGGTGAAACAGAGATATAGATTTGAATAGTGGTGAATCGATGGATGCCAGATACGAAAGAACACTGGCCATTAGCTATAGGCTAAAGATGGCTAATTACCAGTTGATTGAAAAATGGGAGTGTCAGTTTAAGAACGTGATCTCACAAAATGAAGAACTTTGTCATTTTGTTCGAGAAAATGTGGTGAATGTAAAAAGAAAAGTACTTGATCCACGTGATGCATTTTTCGGTGCACGCACAGGTAACACAGTCAAAGTGTTTGATTGTCAAGGCGAAGAGAAGATCAGGTATGTTGACGTGTGCTCACTCCATCCTTTCATTTGTAAACGTGGCGAGTATCCCATTGGTCACCCGAAAATTTATATCGGTCAAGAAGAGTGTGGACAGCTGATAGGGCTGAGTAACGACATTTCACAAGTGAACGGGTTGATCGCGTGCGATATACTACCACCACAAAATCTATATCACCCATTATTGCCAGTAAAAATGCATGGTAAATTGATATTTCCTCTATGTCGGACATGCTGCGAGCAATTAATTCAAGAAGACTGCCCTCATGAAGATCCTGAAGAGCATATACTGCGTGGAACTCGGGTTTCAGAGGAGGTGAAGGCTGCTGTCACGTTGGGATATATTGTCAAGGCTGTTTATGAAATTTAGCAGTACGAAATTACGCAGTACAGTCAAGAAGAGCGGAAAGGTGGCGTATTTGCGGGATACATCAACGAATTTTTTGCTCAAAAGGTTGCGGGGTTGGGATACCCACCATACTGTATCACAGACGAGGATGAAGATCGCTACGTGAAAGAGTTGGAAGACGACGAGGGTATAAAATTGAACAAGGATGATATACGTTTCAATGCTGGATTACGAGCTGTGGCTAAACTGTGTCTAAATTCTCTATGGGAAAAGTTTGGTCAACGCGAGAATTTAACAAAAACAATCGTGGTGAAGAATCCAGAGAATCTTATGAATTTACTTACCAGTGCAGAGGCTGAAGTTGACGGTATTCTACCAGTGAATGACGATACACTCTACGTCAATTGGTGCTACAGAGACGAGGCTCTGTCATCCTCAGTATCGTCATCAATGACAAACGTGGTCCTCGCTGCTTTTACAACAGCATATGCACGTCTAAAACTGTTCCAATATCTGCATGCCTTGGATCCACGAGTTCTCTACTATGACACTGATTCGGTATTTTACGTTAGCAGAGGTGAAATCGGTGAATACGAGTTGCCAATCGGTTCGTCGCTGGGCAGTCTGACAAATGAACTAGCCGACAAGGGCCCTGGTGCATATATAACGACCTTTTTGTCAAGTGGTCCAAAGTTTTACGCGTATAAATGTAAAAAATCGGATGATGAAGAGGAGTTTATATGCAAGGTTAAAGGAATTCGGTTGAACTATACGAACAGTGAACAAGTCAATTTTGATTCGATTCGAGAGATGATCGTTTCTCCACACCTGGATATAGTATTGACGAATTTCGCTATACGTAGAACGTATCGCGAATTGATGTCTCACTTTTCACATTTCACGACGTGATGTCTCAGAATGAGACAAGGACATTCAAACCTATATAGCAAACGAAGATTTACAGAGTTAGACAAAAGTTACCCGTATGGCTATAAGATATCGATAACTGATAGCCTGTAGTTACATGTGGCGAAAATTTGTGTATAGACGACACTACAAAAGAGAAAACTATTTATTTGCTGAGAATTGTGCTGACATCGTGCTGATTGGCCACGACACACCACCATCAACCTGATTGGACAAGGTACGTTGACGTCGAGCTGACTGGCTGTTTGTACTGATGTAGCTGGTGGTGGTAGTGGTGATGCTGGTGGTGGTGGTGGGCGGTCACAATGATAGCGCTAGTCATGGGGGGGGGTCTATATTTAAGTCAACGTGTTCACACTGCAAATTACCAGTATTTGACGAGCTACACGGTATAGCTTTAAAGAGGAACTACACGATTTTTTTTCATCTATTTTAAAAGAAAAAGTATGTATATCAATTATAATTATTATTATTATTATTTAAATAATATAATAATAAAATGATGTACATTATATGTTTAGATGGATTTAGAAGGTCTGAACAAGATTGCTAGTGAAGGTTACCTTCCAACAAAGAAGGTACCTGAGCTTGAGGTTGATCGTCATCACATGGTGACGGTACTAAGAGAAGTCAAGACACGTTTTGGCTCGAAGATTGTGGCAGTTCTCGATGAAGAATTCCAAATTTCTCTTCCTTCTCGGGTATCTTCTGCACAGACGAAGGATACTAACTTGTTTGACAAGCTGAGTGTTCAAGCCAACAAATTACAACTTTTCTTAGATTATAAGGGTAACAACGCTATTGAGTTTACCACGGTGTAACTCTTTTGTGAATAAAAACTATAAATATGGAAAAACGGTTACAATTTCAAGAGAAATCAGTGGTTCATTCAATGTGTGTATGGGAACAAATAGCCCGTGATCGAGAGCATTTTTGAATGAGAGTTTTAAGAACTAATAGCATTATTACTGCTGTACTTTTAAAAAAAACTCAAAAACTTTGTATTAAATAACAAATTGTTTGCACTTATAATTTTTTTCTAAATAAATGTATTTTTTACTTTCATTGTTTCTTCAAATTTCTTGATCCCTTATACCATACCTAATTCTTATGCATGTGGATGAAAAAAAAACTTCTATTGTGTAACTATAGATGGCACTGTGTTACGTAAAAGGTGATTGGTCGGTCATCACTCCATCGCTAACCTGATTGGTTGGTTGGTTGCCTTATATGTGAAGGTTAAAGTGAAGTGTTGTTTACATGATTGTCTCAGTAGCAGTTATGGATACGCGATGGAAACATCCGTTTACCTCCATGCTGTGTGGTCCTAAAGGATGTGGTAAAACGGTATTTGTGAAGAAGTTCCTAAAGGATCTTGATCATCTGTGCGATACCCAAATCGAGCCCAGAGTGGCAGCAGAGCTACAAGGATCTTCAAAGCAAGAAGGTGGAATTTCGCGAGGGATTACCGCAGACTAGTGACTTTCTCGAAGGCCTCCCACCGTCACTCGCTCTCGGTGATATTCATCACACAGAACGTCTTTCATCAGGGTAGAGGACAGCGTGACATATCTCTAAACGCGCAATACATTGTCGTGTTTAGAAATTTGCGAGATAGATCTCAGATACAGCATCTGTCGCGTCAACTCTGTCCCGAGGATCCACGATTTTTGCAAGAGGCTTACTGGGACGCCACATCGAGACCATACGGATACCTTCTGCTGGATTTAAAACAGACTACACCGGACAACTTCCGATTTCGCACCTGTATCTTTCCGGACGACGAAGTGCACTACGTCTACGTGTCACGGAATAAGAAGATGAATAGTGGCGACATTGCATTTGGTACCAATCGTCTCCTTGTAATGGGTGTGTCTAAGAGACGACATCCCTTTTTGCGTAAGGTCGCTGTCATTTTAAAAGCGCTGTTCCATTTGAACGATAAACAGCGAAAGGCTCTCTTGCAGACGGCTGATTCGAAATTAGTGCGTCATATTTGTGAGTGTGCATTGAATGTGTTGATCGGTAACGTGCCACTGGAGAAGTCTCACAAATCACGCTTACGCAGCCATGCAAAAACACTACGGAAGTTAGCCGAACCTTGTGTGAGCCTGTCGAAAAAGAAAAAAATCATAGTACAACACGGTAGTTTCTTACCAGCATCATGGTGCTTGTGCCGCATGAGAATGTTGAACGTCTCCAGAGTGTGCTAGCAAATAGCGGGTGCAATAATGCTGCTAATATATTAAAGACTGTTCGAACACCTGGAACCGTGATAACTAGACTAGATGCTGAAATGAACAACATACTGAATTCATCTACTTGCAAAAGTGAGCGGGAAAAATAGACACAATATCGTTCTGTGCTGCAGCGTTATCTCCAACTCAAGGATGTCGATAACTATGATAAGATTAGAAAAAAGGAGGAAAGAGATAACAAAGATTGGTGTCAAATGCAAAACAACAACCATGATGATGATGATGAAAACGACGACAATTATAATGACGAGGCATAGCAGCTCGAGGAAGAGGATCGGATTGATGCGAGCATCATCGAGAGCGTGCCTACAAAGTACAGGCGACAGGCTGGACAAGTATTGCGTAAATTACGTGTTAGTGGGAATATTGCCTGGGATGCAAATGGTACCGTGACAATAGGTGGTGTGCGTATACACGTAGCCAACATGATTGACCTGGTAAATGATGCTATGAGAAATAAGAAAAGGTTCTCCGCCACCTGGGTATACGCAAGAAGAGCAAGAACGAGTGAACGTGAAAAATAGCGCACTGGATGATTTGATCGATTTGCTACCGTTTGAAATGCACGTACCCGGATATAGATTTTGCGGCCCAGGTACACAACTAGCGGAACGTATTGAACGTAGTGAAGTCGGTATCAATCCATTGGATGAGGCGTGTTGTCAGCATGATCTAGTCTACGCTGACAAGCAAGGCTGATCGAGTTTTAGCTGAATACGCATTTTCACGAATGCTCGCGGATGAAACAGATGGAGACGAGCGAACACTGGCTATGATGACAACCTGCTGCATGGTGAGCAAGATAATCTTTGAAAAGTTTTTTTCAAGAATTAAGAAAGTACTGAAGAGGAATAAGAAAAAAGTACAAAAGAAATCCAAGGATAGTAGTAGTAGTAGCAGCAAAGTTGATGAATCTGTGAAAAAGAGGATTAGCAAACAACAGAAAGAACGCAAGGGGTCGAAAATAAAAAATAAAAAAGTGAATAAACAACTGACGCATGATGAGTAGAGAAAGAAGAAGATTCGAGAACATTTATTACGCGCCTCCACATCCGGCAGCGTACGCTGGTATTGATAAACTTTTTCAAGCTACGCGTGAGAGAGGTAAAAACAGTAATAAAAAAGAAAAAGTTAATCGTGAGGGTGTTATAGAGTGGCTCGACAGTCAAGATACGTATAATCTACATCGACCGATCAGACATCGATTTCCGCGACGTAGTTACAATGTGCGAAATTTGGATGATGTGTGGGAGATTGATCTCATGGATTCGAGATCCTTGAAAACTTACAACGAGGACTAAAGTTATATTTTGACTGTCATCGATGTTGTCAGTAAATATAGCTGGTTGGAAGCGATCAAGCAAAAAACCTCCAGAAATGTCGCTGAGGCTTTCTTGCGTGTACTGTCGAGAAGCAATGGACGTAAACCAAAGTGTCTCCAGACAGACAAGGGTAAAGTATTCCTTGGTCGTGAGACGCAGCAAGTTTTGCGCGACAATGACATCAATCACAGGGTGGCACGCAGCCCGTATACAAAGGCTGCCATCTCGGAGAGACTTATACGAACTATTAAGAAGCGAATTTGGCGATATTTCACTCACAAAAATACACGGAGGTACATCGATGTATTGCAGAATAATATAGAGGCATACAATCACAGTATACACTCAGCGATAAAGATGACACCTGCATCTGTGACCTTGTACAACGTTGGAAAAGTACGGGAAAATTTACAGCGTCGCTATAATAATAACAATGTTTGTAATTTACCCAAGTTCAAAGTCGGTGAGTTGGTTCGCGTCAGTCGTGCCCGATCCGTCTTTGACAAAGGACATTTGCAAGATCTCTCAGGTGAGGACATAGATGGTGGTTTCTACGCGGCGGAATTGAGCAGAGTTCGAAAAGATCTGGTCACGGAATCATTCAAAATAGAAAAAATTTTACGCAGTAGAGGTAAGGGTCGCTCAAAGGAGTATTTCGTCAGCTAGAAAGGCTATCCAGAAAAGTTCAACTCCTGGGTCAAGGCTAATCAACTTTCGCAAATATGAGGGATCAATTTTACATTATTCTGCCTAGCAACAGCAGTATGAATTATTTCGCGGAAAACAATACAACGCATTATGTTACACACTTGCCACAACAGATCCGAGTACAAGGTTCATGGCTGGTCGCGCACACAGAAGTTCAAATTCCGCTAACGTTCCAACACGTGTCAGTCGACAAAGAAGAAAGAAAATTTTCCCTAAAACGAACTCCCCCCACAAGACTCGAGACGAATGAGCTAAGAGTGGAAAATTTTACAATCGCAGAATCGCTTATTCGTCCAGGAAATTACAAAGACACTCACACTCTCGTTGAAGAGATTAATAACTTAGAATGTATTAGTGGTCATTTGCGGCTTATAGTTGAACGTGGTGGTTATGTGACAGTCAGCAGAGTCTGTGGAAAGGATAGCTGCTCTCAGTTCAGTCACGAGCTTTGCTTATCAGAGAAAATGCGAAAAATTCTCGGATTCGAGAAGGATAGGCAGATTCTCTTTCCAGATTCCATTCCCTTTCTCGAGTTTCCAATGGTCTACCAGCCATGTTTATGATCTACAGCGACATCTGTGAACCGTATATGACAGGTGATGTTCAATCAAGGTTGTTACGCGCTGTATCGATGAATACCGATAATTACGAATACGGTACTGCCAGAATCAAAAGTTTCTCTCCGCCAATGTACGCACCATTGTTATTCAGCTCATTTCAGACCATTGAAATAGATATAAGAGACGAATGCGGACAATCGATACCATTCGATTATGCGACAGTGACCGTGACACTTCATTTCAAGAAAGTCGACTAGATGAACGGCTATGAAGATTACTTCAGTTGCCAAGTTGGCAATGGCTACCGTGGGATAGGAGGAGGAGGTAGGAATCCGTACACCGGAGGAATTGGCCATATTTACTTTGGTTCTTCTTGAGAGTTTCTCTGATAATCTGCGAAAAAACGATGATGTAGTCCGGCAGTATGTAGACTGTAAAGAAAGAAAAAACGCTGACAAAAATTTTATTGGAAGCGGTGGTTGCATTGTCAGATGCTTGCAAAGCTGCAGTTCTAAGATGTCATTGTTGTAGCGCAAGATGATACTGTGAGAGACAGCGCTTTTTTTTCTTCGAATGTTTGCTGCTCAATCAGTGTTAATGCACTGTCTTTGTTCCCCCTCCGATGAGTGTCGCATACGTGGCGGTTACCACCTCCACAGCCACCATCTCCACCATTGCCTATACTACATAACAAGCGCTTGGAGTAGTTTAGTCGTTTCAAAGTGGTGGTAGAGGTGACAGCAACGACATGGCATACCAAAAGGAAGACCGGTTTCAGCTGCTGAATACTCTATACACTTTAGACAAGTCGTACGCAACGGAGATTATTGTCGGCCTGGAATACACCAGCTTCAGAGACGAGTACTACGAGCCTGTGGTACGCCTATTGGGCGACGACTCAACTCAGAGACTGCTTCAACGAATTTTTCAAGTATCTTTGTGGACACAGCAGCGAAGATATGACGGTTCAACAGATGTGCGGTACAGGATGGATAGCAAAATTCACACACAGTGGGAAAGACAGGGGTATCGAAATTGAGGATAATACTCCTCCGAGGACACTTGGAGTTCTCAGCAAACGCTATTGTGCAACTATTATTATGAATAAAGTTAAGTTTCTTCGTTTGAATGAGTATATTGTGAAACGTATTGATGCATGCCTAGAATATGTTAAGCTTGTAGCGGGCAGTGTAAGTTGTGTTGCCAGAGAGACTGTAGAATACATTAAGAGTGTTGATCTAGACAATATACCACTCACGAATACTAGTGTGTATACAACGACTTTTGTCAAATAAATTATTAATCTGATTGATGATAAATGGTTCGATATTATTACAGCCAGTGTGCAAACGCGGGCGAGAAAATTGAAAGACCAAATTCCGTTTAGTCGAAATGATATTGTCGATGTATTTTATCAGCTTGCGTCACAGCACCTCGACGTAATTGTCAACTTACTAAACAGTCACAACGAGTGAAATGTTTTTTTGTTTTTTAAATTTTTGATATAACCAATTATATATATATATATATATATATATATATATATATATATATATATATATATATATATATATATATCTTAATACCGTATATCGCAATGAATTTGTAGAAATATCGATAATTGAATAAATAATTGATTATTAGTGAATATAAAAATACCTACCTTCTTCTTATTTATATCCTTACCATTACTCTATTTCCATGGTGCATTCTCTATACATTTCATACACTCTTTTAATCAAACTTAAGCGTAAAAAAAAAGAAGAAAGAAAAGAATAAAGGAAGACAGAAAAAAAAAATAATAAAAAAGGTGGAAGAAGGGGTGGGGGGGCTGTTATCCTCTCCCCGCCGCCGGAGCAGTCTCTTCTCTCGCGCGTTGAAGCCTTCCCCCCCTTCCCCCCACAGTGGTGTGTCAGCACAACCAGCGGCGGCGGCGGCTGGTTTGTTTTGACTCGCCACTGTGGGGGGATTACTACTAGTGAATTATAGCGCTTTACAGTTTTATGTGTCAGAGATTTTTTATTTGAAACTACTTTTGAGAGGAAACATTTTCCTAAGAGTTCTGCTCCATGTATTATAAGTGAAAGTTTAAATTCGGCGATCATGACATTCGTTGGTGTAGAGTTTCTATATCCCAACGCGAATCTTAAAGCTGCATATTGAATTTTTTCTATTTTTTGTTGCTGTACTTTCTGTGTTGGAAAATATATAAAACTACCGTAATCTAGTACAGAGCGAACAAAACTCTTATAAAGCGCAATTAGGGTTTGAGGGTCGAATCCCCACCACGTTCCACATAGGAATTTAATAATATTTATCGCTCTAAGACATTTTTTATAGACATAGTTGACATGTGGAATGAAAGTGAACTTATAGTCTAGTATGAGACCAAGGAACCGGACTGTTTCGCTTGAGTTGATTTCGACGTCGTCTATGGAGATAGATGTTTGACCTGGGTCGATGCGCTTATTATTAATTTGGATGAGTACGGTTTTTTCTGGAGCTAGATCTAATCCTATATTACTCAAATTTTGTTTAATAGTGTTTACTGCTCTCTCTACGGTACTGCGACATTTTGAGAACGGTGACAGATTAGAATACACGGCTATATCGTCAGCAAATTGCGAAATTTTAATACTTTTGTGTATTTCGTTCAGAATGTCTTTGACATATAAGATGTATAAGAGAGGACTTAGAACACCTCCTTGGGGAACGCCCTTACTAACTAGTAGGTAATTTTCTTCCGTTGTGTCCGTATAAATATGTCTTTCGTGTGTTATGTATTTTATAAATTTAACTATTTTTTCCGAGCATCCAATTTCAGCGAGCTTTGACAATAGTATATAGCAGTTGACATTGTCAAAAGCGCCGCGTACATCCAGAAAAGCTGCAAGCTACGACTCACTTTTTATGAGGCTTTCGTTTATGTTTAGAGCGAGATTCACGAGATTGTCAATGCAAGATTTTCCCTTACGGAAACCAGATTGGCTTTCTGGTAGGATGTCGTTACGTTCGCACCACCTTTGTAGCCTATTTTTAATTAAAGATTCATATAATTTACAAAGTCAAGACGTTAAGGCTATGGGGCGGACACCTTTTCCATCGGGTTTGTCCAGCTACTCGGGTAATCATTATTTTGGAACATCTCGTTGTAAATGTCGAAAAGGAGATGGTATTTGATTGGGAGGTTTTTTACGACTTCAAATTCGATGCCGTCAATTCCGGGGGATGATTTGTTGTCTGTGAGATTGAGTGCGGTGTTAAACTCATAATAATCGAAAGGAATGTCGAAAAATTCATTTTCTCTGCAAGGTAGAATGGTGCTTGGGTTCGTGTTAGCCCAAGCTGGGCTTATTTTTTCTAGCGCAGATTCGATTTTGCCGCTTCTTTGCAAGTTCTCTGGAGTAGGCAAAGGGTGAATTTTGACCCATTTATTTTTTAAAATTTTACATTTTTGCCAAACGTAGTTTGGATTGGACCTAAAATCTATAGATACTGCAAAGTGTTTAAAATATTCCTTTTTTTCTGTTTTAAAAGTTTTTGTAGCAAGCACGTGAGTTCTTTTATACTCAATCAAATCGGATAGGCATTTAGTTTCTTCTCATTTGAGATATAGTCTAGGCGCCAGACCGATTCCGTAGCCGATTGGACTCCACGGATACACCAAAGCTTTTTTTATGTATTTCGACCCGCTGATTACGAATTTCGAAGGTGCTCAGTCCAAAAATACCTCCATAAAAAGTTATAAACAATTATAGCACTAAAAACGGCCCAACTGTCGATTTTCAGAGTAGTAAGAGGGATCTTAATGGCGTTTTTTGCATTTGATTCGTGGGGTCGTAAAGAATGTTTGTGAACTAGTGTGATTAATAACTTTTTTAAAAATGCATTATTGCATAAACAATATGCATTTGAAAAGTGCATTTTGAAGATACATTAAATAACAAATTTAGAACTCTGTAAATAATGATGGAAATGACTGCAATTTTGCTACTTGGGGGTTTTCGAAATCGCTGAACACGAATATTACGACGGCAACGGCCTCCGGGATACCTGGTGCCCAGGGTAAACAGCATGAACGTCGTCTCCGAGAGTTTTACGAAAAATTGTGGTATAGCGAGTCGAAACTCGTTACTCGGAGGTTTTCGAGGTCACTGAACACGAATATCGCGACGACAACGGCCTCCGGGGTACCTGGTGCCCAGGGTAAACAGCATTAACGTCGTCTCCGAGAGTTTTACGAAAAATTGTGGTATAGCGAGTCGAAACTCGTTACTCGGGGGTTTTCGAGGTCGCTGAACACGAATATCGTGGCGGCAACGGTCTCCGAGATACCTGGAGCCCAGGGTAGACAGCATGAACGTTGTCGTCGAAAACCCCCAAGTTTCGACTCACTATGTTACAATTTCTCGTAAAACTGTCGAAGACGATGTTTATCCTGGGCTACACTAGGTCACAAAAATTGTGGACGCCCGCACGTATCGAATGCGAAAAGCCGCATTAAGATCCGTCTTACTGCTCTCAAAATCGACAGTTTGGTCGTTTTTAGTGCTAAAATTGTTTAAACGTATGTGTCAATAGATAAAAGGTAAAAAAACTCGGTGTAATAATATTATTTCCCCATTATAAAAACATAATTCTAAGCCAACCGTAAGTACTCTTTTTTATTCAAAATTTGAACGAATGAATAGTTCGCGCCACATGCGAGCAGCAGTGTGACTGCTGATCACGTTTTAACTTGTTTATAACAAGACAAGTCGCGCGCTATTTCATGCCGCTTCGTTAACGCATTTTGTGTGGGGCAGTACAGCTGAACACATTAATGTTCTTTATATTATTAGTGTAAATAACAATAAGATGAATGACGAAGAAGTGAATCAACTCTTTGATAGGCAAGCGTGTATAATATGCCAACAATCAAATGAATATAAATTGATTTGCACAGAGAACGGCAGAACTCGAATATAATATGCTGCTAGTATTCGCAAAGACGTAGTTTATCAAAGATTAAATTTACTTGCAGTAGACGGTAAGTATATTTTGTAGAACTTTTTATAGATAGTAAAATTTTACACTTTTTACGAAATCAAGGGCTTCTATTTGTCTGTCGTACTATAAAGTGAGTATATTTTCAGATGTTTTTACTACCACTCAAATAATGTATGTTACAAAACCTATACACATAAACAGAAGTTATCGAAATTTGCACCTTGCGATAGTATCAATGATAACAATATGAAGATTAATGACAACGCATCTTCATCAAGCTGTATTTCACCGCAAACATCTTACATGGACTCTACAAAATGTATAATTTGTGACAAATATACATATAAAGGCAGTAGAAAGCTACATGAAATAGGCAATGAAAGAGCGCAGATTTTATTAGATATTAGTAGTTTTTTTCAAGACCATATTTATGCTAAAACTCAGTTGTTGCACGATTCACAATCTGTTATACGTGCGCAAATAAAATATCATGCTACATGTTTCCGTTCTTACGAACTTAAAATAAACGCTCACAAAATGCTGATTTAAACTTATCAAATGGCAGCAGTAAATTAGATAAATCTATGGAATCTACGAATGTGATTTTAGATATAATTAAGTCTCTTGAATCAAGGTCATTTCTAGGAACCGAATATTACCTTTCCGACGTAGCTAAACTAGTAAAAGCAAAGTATGGTGAAAATTTTTCTGTTAAGCATTCAAAAATCCAGTCGTCCATAATTGATTTTTTTGAAGAAAATGTTTGTTTTGTTTATTCTAAAGAAAAAAATAAGTCGAAACGTTTCTATATACGAAATGCTACAAAAAATATGCCGAAAAGTTCCGTAGATTATAGCTATGTTATTGAGTGTGCAAAGATTTTAAAAAATTCGTTAAAACAAGTTAATTATAATTTACAAGATAAGTTTTGTGATTATAAAGATTTGAAATTAGCTTGGGACAATATCAATACCGAAACCTGCTTTAATATTTTTCTGTACTTTATTTGATTGCGAGGAAAGCGATATTAATTACAATGAAAATGAATGCGATGAAAATGTGGATTCAAACATTTCTAGAAAGTTGAAAGCACTTCGCTTCAAAAGTCTTTTTCAAATAATATACTATATAAAAAATAATGGAGCACAGAAATCTCCAATACATACTCTTATAGGCTTGTATATATATAATACCGTCAAAAGTAAAAATGTAATATCAGTTTTGAATCGTCTTGGACTTTCGATTTCATACGATGAGGTATTAAGAATCAGAACTCGTTTAGCAGCTTATGCTGTTGAATACATTAGTAACAATGTACCAATTCCAAGTCATTTTTATAAGAATCAATTCACTACAGCGGCTTTCGATAATTTTGACCACAATGAGGATACTACCTCGGGATTATACTCCATACATGACACGGTTTTAGTGATTTTTCAAGATGAGTCTTTAGGTGATAATAAAACGAAACCTAGTATATCTGAGACGTCAATTAACAAACGTACTAGATGTTTCAGTAAAATACTAGATTGTCAACAAATAAAGGATTATCAACAATCAAGCAACAAAATTCATCTCCCTTCCGATTACAACAAAAATTTGGAAAATAATTTGCTATCGATTGAAACTTTATATAGTCATATAATAGCCGATGATTTTGCATATTCTTTATCAAGAATGGATATTTCAGCGAGTGATACAAGAAAAATATATATTTTTAAAACGGATCAACAAATACTTTCTTGGAGCGCTTTTAATTCTTTGATAATTAATGATAAACGTCCTAAACAACGAGTTGGTTATTTACCTATTTTGCCTGCCCCTGTAACCGATTACGCTACTGTGTACTCTGCTTTATGCAATTTTAAAGATTTATTAAGCCAACTAAACCAAGATTACTTAGCGGTGTTTTGTGATGAGGGAGTATACCGAATCGCACGGCACATATTATTCGAAAGGAAAGACGAATTCAAAAATTTAGTTTTATGTTTAGGAAACTTTCATATCACTAAAGTAGTTCAAAGTTGTATTGGAAGATATTTGAAAAACAGTGGTATTGAAAATATTTTAGTGGAAAGTGGATTATTTGGTGTAAATGTTGTAGATCAATTAATGAACGGAACACACTACGCTAGATGCGTAAAAGGATTTAGTTACTTAATAGAAGTTTTAAGACGGTTACAGATAAAAGAGTTTTTTAGTAACAATGAATACGATAATTACGAGGAATTATTACTTACCAGTATTTTATTAAATGAAAGTTTTTTAGTAGAAAACTCTGATGAATGTAAACATCTAATGGATACATTTAGAAATAACTCTCCGAAAATATTATTTGATTTTCTTATATTTGTTCAAAATAGATGCGAAGAATCCCAACTATTTAAGTATTACAATAACGTCATAGTTATGATAAGTTTAATGTTAGACTTGATACGTGCTGATAGAACCGGCGATTGGAATTTGCATCTGCACACTATAGAAAAATTACAACCAATTTTTCATGCCATGGATCAGGTCAATTATGCTCGATATTGTTCGATTTATTTATATGACATGTTGAACCTCGAAAAGGAATTTTCCGAAGTACACTCGCAATTTCTAAAAGGCAGGTTTACAGTTAAACAATCAAACGTATCGTTTGCGTCTGTCGCAACTGATCAAGGATTGGAGCAAACCATTAATCTTGATTCTAAAAGCACATCTGGAGTTATCGGGCAAACGAGAAAAAAGGAAACAGTGGCTGTTTGGAATTTGACGTATCATGAATTGTCAGCAGTTGCAAACTTGTTGAAAGAAATCGCGTATATTAAAAATGAAAATGAAGAATTATACATACATCACGATTTTTCTAAAACTAATATTAAAAATACTGAAGAGACAATTTCAACGATCTTAAATTTTTTTACAAGTAAAAATATTAATCCGTTTAAAGCTGGCTCGCAACCTTTACGTAATATAACGACCAAAGAAATAGTACATCCTGAAATTGCAAATAAAATTTTAAATATATTTAACACAGGTATACAATTATATGAATCTTTTAAGAAAGAACGCAATTTTGATAAAACCATAGCTTTTTCTGCTACTATAACTAAAAATAATTTTTCCGATTTCAAAACGATGCCTAATAATGAAAAGGCTAAACTTAAAAAAACGAAGATATCTGTGAGTGCGACACAAAGAATTATTGCGTTAGCAAAAGAACGCAATTATCCCTTAGATGAATTGCTGAAGTATGATTTAACCGAACAAAATCAGTTGTTTGACAGCGACGGATTTTTTAAAAAGGAAACTAACAAAAGTGCTTTAACGCGCGAATTAGAGAAGGTTTTGGTATATAATGCGGAAGAGTTTGTGAAAACCGATGCTTGCACATGTTTAATTATTGACGTCATGTTAGTAGTAAGGAGAATTTCATGGAAAGGTATGCACAATTTTAGTGATCTTGCCAAGGCTTTTTGTAAATACGTTTCTAAAAAAGTGTCAATGCAGAATACAAAACGAATTGATTTTGCGTTTGATTCTTATGATGACTTTTCGATAAAATCTTCGGAACACATTAGAAGATGTAAATTTGATTGCATACAATACAACGACATAAAAGATAATACTAAGTTGCCTAAACAAGATGAAAAATTTTGGGGATCGCCAGTTAATAAGACTTTATTGCAAAAATTCTTACATAATTATATCAAAGATAATACAAATAATCTTTTTTCTCAAATGGAATTAGTATTCAGCACAATTCATGACAGTCCTTGCACCTCAATCAACGCAGACATTAATATGCAACATAATATAGAAGAAGCGGATGTTAAAATAATTGTGCACGTAAATGAGGCTATTATTAAAGGTTATACCAATATCTATGTTATATCTTCAGATACAGACGTTATTGTCCTACTACTTTATTTTTTCAAAGCATTTACAAAAAATAGTTTAAAAATATGTAATTATCACTTAATTATACATTTTGTGTACTGTCATATATATAACATCATTTTGCTTTAAAATTTTAGACATTGTGGATCCATGCTGGAGTCTCACAAACCGCAAGAAATATTCCTTTGCATTCTTTAGCTGCAAATCTCGGTGAAAATTTATGTTCAGTTTTGCTAGCTCTTCAACACCTCAGCGGTGCAGATTATACTAGTAAAGTAGGCACAAAATTATCTGCACTACATGGAAACCCAGAAGAATATTTGCTCGATTTCAGAAAAGGTAATACAAATTTTCATAAAAATATCTTATTATATTGTAACAGATTTTATAATAATAATTATTGTTTACTCTAGATATTAATGAAGAAAGCATTGAGAGAAACATTTCTAAACCCAACAACTTTTTAGTTAATCTTGTAAGAAAGGGTACAGAGTGTACAACTTTTGACCAGTTACCCGTTTGGTCTTATTATCATGCAAAACATGCATTAATAGAAGATTTGCCTCCAACTAGCAGAACGATAAGACTACATATATTGCGTTCATTTTATATCGTTTTTACACAAAGTAATTGTTTAAATAATAATTTTAAACCTTTAGATCCAACATCATTTGGTTGGAAGAAAGATAATGATTTACTTTTGCCAGAAAGTGTACAAATTTTACTACCGCCAGCCGACGAATTAGTTTACAACTGCAGTTGCAGAGTTTGTTCTACCAAATCTTGTTGTTGTGTGTTATCTGAAATACCGTGTTGTTCCTTCTGTTTTTGTAGATGCAAACAAACGTGCAAAAATAGATTTAATGAAGAAAATTCAGCAATTCAAATCGAACCAGAAGCATGAAATTCATTAAAATTATTATAATAAAATAATCAAAAAATAAGAAAAATCTTTTAAAACTATTTATAATTGATGCCTCTCTTTCTTTATAATCATTTCATTATTAAAATATATAACACAATACTTATACTTACAAACTTGGTATTTATACAGGGGAAAATATTGACGATTTTTTTAACTTTATCAATTGACAAAAATTTCAAGATGACTCATGAACAAATTATTATTTCTTGAATTAATTGTATATAGTTTTTTATAAATAAAAATATATTAAACATTGTACACTTTAAGATGTAACTTTCCACGTGTAATTATTAAAAAAATATCGAAAAGCCCCGAGTAACGAGTTTCGAGTCGCTATACCACAATTTTTCATAAAACTCTCGGAGATGACGTTCATGCTGTTTACCCTGGGCACCAGGTACCCCGGAGCCCGTTGCCGTCGCGGTATTCGTGTTCAGCGACCTTGAAAACCCCCGAGTAACGAGTTTCGACTCGCTATACCACAATTTTTCGTAAAACTCTCGGAGACGACGTTCATGCTGTTTACCCTGGGCACCAGGTACCCAGGACGCTGTAGCCCTCGCGATATTCGTGTTCAGCGACCTCGAAAACCCCCGAGTAACGAGTTTCGACTCGCTATACCACAATTTTTCGTAATACTCTCGGAGACGACGTTCATGCTGTTTACCCTGGGCACCAGGTACCCCGGAGCCCGTTGCCGTCGCGGTATTCGTGTTCAGCGACCTTGAAACCCCCCGAGTATGAAAATTGGAGTCATTTCCATCACTATTTACCGAGTTCTAAATTTGTTATTAAATGTATCTTCAAAACGCACTTTTCAAATGCATATTGTTTATGCAATAATGCATTTTTAAAAAAGTTATTAATCACACTAGTTCACAAACATTCTTTACGACCCCACGAATCAAATGCAAAAAACGGCATTAAGATCCCTCTTACTGCTCTGAAAATCGACAGTTGGGCCGTTTTTAGTGCTATAAACCTTCAAAATTCGTAATCAGCGGGTCAAAATACATAAAAAAAGCTTTGGTGCATCCGTGGACTCCAATCGGCTACGGAATCGGTCTGGCGCCTAGACTAATACGATTTTTTTTGGCTTTGTTGCATAATTTATTCCACCATAGAGCTGGGTTTTTGAAAGTTTTTTTTTACCGTTTATTCATGGTGTAGGATTGCTATTTATTAATGCATTAGTTATGACTTTCATACAAAATTTGTATTTACCGCTTGCAGTAAGGTTGTTATAATTATTTTCAAGAAATTTATCATATGGTTCACCGTGCTCCATGTTGAAATGTTTCCAACTTGTTCGAACCGTTTTGAGTTTGAAGGTTTTTCTAACATAAATGTTTTTTTGAATCTGTACATTAACAAGGATAGGAAAGTGGTCCGAACCGTGCGTTTCGTCTTGGACAGAGACGTTGATTTTGTCAAGAAATTTTCATAGTTGAAATAAGGTCAAGATTAGATTTCGTGGCTCTGTTTATATTTATGTACGTTTTTGTATTGTAATTGTGAACAAACAAGTCGTGGTTGTTAATACTATCTAAAAATCTATTCCCGTTTACATCTGTATTTATACAATTCCACGCTTAACTATGTGCATTAAAGTCTCCCGTTAAAATACATTGCTTATTATTATCAATGTTACTTACAATCATGTTCCATTGCGCTTGAGATGGCGTTGAACCTGGCGCTCTATAACAGGCAATAATTTCGAGAGGGGGATTCGTATTTGTAATTTTAATGCCGCTCATTTCTACAGATATATCGGGAGTTATTAAGTTTTTTAATTCAACATAAGCTATATTTTTCCGGATGAGTATTAAAATACTACTTTTGCGAGAATGTTGCCGGTCCTTCCATAGGGTGATGAAACCAGGATAGCTGATCTTCTTTTCTTCATCCTTATCCGCAAACAACCACGTTTCGACACATATGAAAATGTCCAAATTAGGGAGAAGTAGTGGTAGTTCTTGTATGCGCCGATTTATACTTCTGGCGTTCCAAAAAAGCATCTTGAGTGAGTTATACTTTTTTATATTTTTGTCTGCCATTTTAATATTGCTTTCGATTAAAAAAAAATTGTCTGCACGATTTAAGATTGTGTTGTGACTGTCTCAACTTGAGAGCTGATAGTTTCGTCCGTGTCGTAATCATCTTCTTTTCTCTTCTTTAAACGCTTTATTATTCTGTTAATACATCCCTTTACATTTTTATTTAATAACGTTGTCATGAATGTCTAGAAGCATAGATATAAGAGAGGCTCTGTTTGAAGTGTACTTGTCTGCTAAATCTCTGACGTTTCTGTTGCCATAGCATTCATAGAGAAACTTTGCAGTGTTGTCTATGTTTAAGGGGTATGTTTTTGCATTTTTTTCGAACAGAGATGTGATCACGTGGAGTTCGGTGACAATGTCTGTAATTTCGATTTTATCAGCTGGTTTGCTCCTTTTTGGGTTTCGATTTTACATTTTGTCCCGAGCTACCAAAAGAGACTGAGAGTGGTGGTCTTTTGCTGGCAGCAGGAGGAGGCATGGAAGATAGATATTGATTTTGATTTTGTAGTTTCTGAGTGTCAACAACTGCTGGAATTACAGTTGCTCCTGTTTCTCCTAAAACTTTGTTTGTAGTACTTGTCGCGTTCGAAAGATTCTGAGAAGTCTCTGGCCTCGCTAAAGGCATATCTGCGAGATTTTCCTTGTTGGTTGTTGTGATTGTTTCGTGTGTGTTCTTATTATTCGCGTTCTCTTCAAGACTATTTGGGCAATGTTTGGCGATATGTCCTTCCATTGTGCACACGAAACATTTTAATTGCGCAGTGCTCGGATATATATAATAATTAATTTCTTCATATGCGACTTTTATTAGATCGGGGAGTTTGTCGACATCTTGAGGATCACTATAGGTTTGTCGTCTGGAGCTTAGGACATGGGTAAAGCCTTCTTCTGTGAGCGATGCTGTCAGAGTGACTATGGGCGCATTGCGCTTTATTCATAACGAATCTATTATGTCTTCGAGTACACTGTGTGGGATTACAGGAGATACATTTGTCTTATTGTTGTTTGAGTGTTTCCAATTTGTATTAACTTGTGTGTATTAGTCATATTGTTCAGCGATATCCTTACTCGAAAGGTATAGATATACTTGATTATGGGAGATTCTTGTAGCGTATAGAATGTTCTTTTTATTTACTATATTTGCCACTGCACATGTATATTCTGTTAAAATTAATCCACTGATACAGTCAATGCGTAACTGGCACTTCTTACACTTTTTACTTCAAATGAAAAAATTTTTGAGGCACTTTGGGACATTTGACTATTTTCTGTAGGAGACATGGTTAAATCACAGATGTGATTTTGCACTCGCGAGAATGCCGAAATTTTAAGGGCTAGCAGGGCCCGTACAGTGTAGACGCGGATATTCACGTAATACGCGGAGCCAGAGTAAACACACGTGTTGTTACTTCGAAGGCTAAACGCCGAATTTTCGTCGCGGTAAGCTACTACGTACTCGTTCGGGCGATTTTCTACGTCCGTAAACCATTGTATTTTGAGTACCTCGTCGCCATGTTATACATCATGCAGTACGTGGCCTAGATAAAGCTCGCCAATTTCGTTTGCTTCGTTTTCTCGCGGCTTTGCCGTTTTCGCTGTGCTGCTTGCTCGAGCTTGATGACGATTGCCGAATTTTCCTATGTGTATCTATACCTTCCCTTTTAATCGCGCGATCTTGGAAACATTCTCGATAAAGCGGCAGTAGTAGCTGAATAAGCCAAGGGCCTACTCTAGCACGAATACGCCCGCGTATTCGTCAATGATTTCGCATACGCATGATTAGAGATAATCTGAATTTTTTTATAGATTCAAGAAATTCGTTTTATACATAAAATTTTATATATCATATAGATAGCCGAAATTAATTTAACAGTCCACTGAGACAACTACATATATGTTTTAAACTGCGTATCTGGTTACTGTTCAATGAAACTTGTAATAATTCACTCGAACTCTATTAACATGTAAGATAACCAAGTTTTACTACTCTAGCCTGACGATATATGCACGAAAAATTATACACTGACTCCTGCACAGTCTTGTTAAGACTAACCTTGAAACGGCAAAATAAATTTCGCATAATTTGTCGACCGTAACCTTTACACCATTAAAATCACACATGAGCGAGCATCAGTTTATAACGTGGATTTCATTTATGTGTATCACTAACCAGAGTAAAGTTACAATTACCTTGCTTTTCCGAATTCGTCGTTATGAAACCCGGGGTGCCAAGCGTCTGCTATTGAACGCCAGAGACTTGTGACTCTTTGTTACACGGATACAGACAAGCGAGGTTTTACTCGGTTAAGTCAGCCCCGCACAGCGTATTCGTTTGGTGCGAAAACCATCGCGCCGTCCCATTGCGGGCTATGCTCATGTTAAATCTTACGGCAAAAAAAATAGTACGAACGTCCGTTGTCGTTAAGCCTGAAGGCCGCTCCATTTTGAGTAAAGTTTAATTTATTTAGTAATATTCGTACTGTTTTCTGGTCAGACTCAATATGCTACTCTTTATTCTCCTGATTAGCACACGAGAGAATAACTCGACCTTAAGATACAACCACGTAATACCGTACAGTTTAATGCACTGCAAGTTAATATTTTACTACTTAATCTACCGGAACTTAATGTACTACCAAGATAACTATTAGACAACGAAAGACAACCTGATATTTTTTCGAATCAACGGATAACTATATAGGGGCGTAAGATAGTAAGGAATTAGCTGTGCATAGATTTGTATGTGTTCATTACATAAGATTTAACATTATAATGATTTCTTTCAGGGAATAACAATAAAACCACTTGTTAAAATATTAAACGTTAAGAGAGCTGAAAAACGGAAACCGACGATGAACGAAAGGATACATGAACGTGTAAGTATTATATCAATTTGGTAACACTCGGAACATAATTTTCTTGGCTGACGGTATAGGACTGAATTTAACTATGTACATTCTAAATGCAAGTATTGCTTAGGAATAGATACAGAGATAATGCGTTAGATTACAATAGTGGCTTCCAACATATGTTAGTAAATTCAGTCAAGATGGTTTCACTGGAGTATTATTATTTTTATAATTAGCATTAGTTGAACGGATTATATCTATAGGAGAGTAATATTTGATATTAAAAACATAATGTTGTAATCAGTATTTTTGAAAAAGAAAAATTAATTTATCGCTCTTGGCGTTACTAGGTTATGAATATGGGCGCTATTGCACTACTTGTGACTTGGCTAGTGTGGCTCAAGCGCAGTCTATGTCTAGATATTCTCTGATTAACATTATGCATATAATATATATGATAAAAGTTATTCTAATGGCGAGCTTGCTCCTAGTGTATTTGCATTTGGTTCCGCTTTCCATGCAACTTGGCTTTTGGCATTAAACTTTTAAAGCGTGCAATCGCAAGGTCTACGTAGATGTTGCGTAGCGGATCTCACGATTGAGATCTGCCGGCAGCGAGATTGATTGACGCGGTAAGAATCGATATGTGCTAGCCGCACAGGACTCCTTATTTTGGATAATGGGCTACGATTATTTATCGGATGTCGATCACGTCGACTGTGTAATAACTGGCGTACTTGATCCAACATCATTCTCGTTTCTTGCTGCTAGGTGAATTTTTTTATTGGGTTTCTGGTGCGTCTGCTCTTAACGTACCAGCATGCGCTGCCTAGCACAATGATTATTAAGATTGCCGATGCGGTATGACTAAAAACGGTTGTACCTTCGTCAAGAGATTGTACCTCACAAGCTGTTTCCGTACTTTGCGCTAGCTCGCGGGTGTTTTGTGGCACTGACGCAGAAAACTATCCCCGATTCTAGTGCTTCTATTTTTATAGTGTAGGTTCACGGCCCCAATTTTCGCTTCTGTTTTAATTATTGACTCAAATTCCAAAAGAGTGCACTTTGATTGATTTAATTCGGCGACGATTGCTGATAGATCTATGTGTAGAGTGTTGAATGCTGAATTGTTTATGCGCGCTTCGAGGGATCGCGATGCTGTTAGTTGTGCGTTTGCCGTGTACACTGAGCATCCAGGTCGCAGGGATAAAATCCTTGTGCCCTTTATGGTTGCCGTTATCTATGCGTCCGGCAATTATTATAATCTTAGTTAGGAAGGTGTACGTCGCGTTGTCGCGGACCTCTCTTACTGGTTCTGGGTTAACGGCTATGAGCAAATTATTAAGTTTTTTGAGTTTTTTAATTTTTTTCTAAGGTAGCGGCATATTGCTACAGGTTGATTCGCTCATTCCGAAGTAATGATATTCTGGCCAGATATATGCTGCTGCCTCCTAGCTGTTTATAATCCGTTGCATTGATGGTAGGGGTGATGCTGTAAACAGATTAAATTTTTGTGTATCGAGGAGATGTATCGCAATTTAGTAAATGAGGGAGCACTCGGTATACAATATTTATAATTTTGAAATTTTCATGATTGGGAGCATCGAAAAGCTGTCATTTGGTTGTGGGACTCTTGCATTCGCGATTGCAGTTCCAACTATTTTTGCTGCGCGCTTAATTATATCATATGGCAGGATTTGCAGATGGACTAATCCTTTGGGACACTAGTGGGGACCTCAGTGTCTAGCTTGAATTGTAATAGGGTGGTTCTTAGACTACTCATCCCTCTGTCGGTTGCTATAATTCTAGAACGTGGGCTTGCAAACGCGCAGTTGTTTATCCAAGTTGGATAGCGTGCGTTTGACTATTTCGGTTTGATTTACTAGGAGAGCTGCTGTGAGGCGTGTGTCGTCAGCTATGGCCTGAATCGCGGCTTTGATTTCGCGCTCATCGTTCGCGTCTAAACTTCCGAATAAAAATTTGTTTACGGGGCTTATAAATGGTAAAATAGAGCGACGCTGCGTGCGTGGGTCTTCTCCGCCGCCATGGACTACAATTAAATTAACCGTCCTTTTGTCCTGGCGCTTGGTCGCTTTTCTTCGAGGATATTGCTCCCTTCATATTTCGGGTCACATGCGTATACAATTTGTATCGCGTGCTTCATCAACATCTCTCTCGCCTTAAATTACGTGCGCTAGTCCGTTTTTTGAATCATTTTCTAGTTGGTGCTGGAAGTCGCGAGCGCTGCTCTTTACACTGCTGACCTGTAAGGTCATGCTCGAGTTAACAAGGATAATTTATTCTTGCGACACGCAAGACTTCTCGAAACCCGAATATTTGCTAAGTGTATGGCGAGGTATGGACACTGTTTTTGCGCGGCTTGCCCGGTTCCGTACAAAAAAAAATAGTAAAAAAACTATTCTTTCGAGTCTACTGCTGACTCCATCTGTCTAGCCAGTTTTCTTGTGCTTTTTATTTTGTTGATGGGTACAATTTTCATTGCCTCGTCATTTTGCAATTTAACATTATTCGTGTAACTAGAATAATAGAATAGAATAGAATAGAATAAAAATTTATTTTGCACAAGTCAAAAACATTTTGTACATATCATAGTCATATCGTAGTCAATATACATTTCGTCGATATAACTTTACAATGCGCAACCTTTATTCATCGTCATCTCGGTACATGTAACGACGTACTGCTGTCCTAAAACTACTAAGCGACGGAAGACTTCTCGATTCGCGCGGTAGCGAATTCCAAAGTCGTGCACCCTGGGAACTGAAAGCCTTCATCCCAGCCTCAGTACGCGAATTCGGGACTGCGAGTTCTTTGGGGTCCCTGCTCGAGGTCCTAGACTGGTTTCTCTCAAAAAGAGCAGCAAGATATGGAGGCTGCCTCATAACTATAGCTTTGTACAGCATGACCGCGGCAAAATACTCTCTCCTCTTTCGAACCGTTATCCATCCCAATTTCTTTCTGTACGGGGAAATATGCTAGTCCTTCCTAACACCACAGATATACCTTATACAAGAATTCTGCAGCCTCTGAAGTCGAGACTCAAGCTCCCCTGAGATATCCATGTAAACAAGAGAGCAATAATCCAGATGAGAGATTGCAAGAGCACTAGCTAACCGCTTACGAAGCGCCTCAGTTGTGCAGGATCTGAAAGATCTGAGACCATATAAAGCCCTATTTACTTTACGACCAACTGCATCAACCTGCGGCTTCCACGTCATTCTCGAGTCCATTACAACACCAAGGTTAGTCACAACGTCAACAAATGGAACGAAAATGCCACTTTCAACCTCCATGCCGGGCAGCTCTGGACTTTGTATTTTATTAATGTTATACTCCGAACCAAATATTACAGCTTTTGTCTTGCTAACGTTAAGGCGTAGCGCATTCTCGGTCGCCCACGCCGACACAGCTCTCGCCACCATCGACAAACGTTCCACACCCTCCACAAGATTGTCTCTAGCTACCTGAGTATATGTTTGGAGGTCATCCGCATAAAGCAAGTGCCTAACACCGTCTGATAGTGAACCCTCAGGCCCCTGAAAATTGGCCAAAATATCCTGAAGATCATTTATGTACAAACTGAAAAGCAGAGGTCCCAACACCGAGCCCTGTGGTACGCCAAGATAGGTAGTGAGCAAATCTGACTCGCCATTTGTTTTTGTAACTACTCGATGGTTACGTCCTGTGATATACGATCCAATCCACAGAACCACCGACTTAGAGAACCCTAACCTAATCAGCTTGCTAAGGAGTTTAGAGAGAGAAATGGTGTCAAACGCCTTGCTAAAATCAAACAGCAGAAGAATAGTCAGTAGCTGCTTCTTGCTGTTAATGCCTGCTCTGATATCATCCGTCAAGCTCAGAAGCGCCGTCTGCGTGCTATGGAACGGGCCAAAGCCCGTCTGACGGGAATCAAGAAGCTTCTTCGATTCGATGTATTCCGAGATCTGATCGTGAACGATCTTCTCAAGTACCTTGGCGAGGAAACACAGCAGAGCAATTGGACGGAAGTCCGAGGCAGTAGATGGAATTGCTCTTTTCTTCAGAGGAACCAGATGCGCCGTCTTCCATGCTGCAGGAAAAACTCCCTTTGACAGAGAAAGGTTAAAAATTGTAACCAGATGATGACCCAGAACCGGAAGGGACTTTGCAATGATATCCTGAGGAATACCGTCTATCCCTTTCGCCTGTGATCTAAAATGTGCAACAGTCAGAACAACATCAGAAAACGTTACATCACGAAACTTAAAAACATCTTCACTGGCCGTTGCAAGGACAGCATGCAAGTCCTCCTCACGCTCTGACTGAGAAATGGAAACACCCGTAAAATGAGTGTTTACTTCATCTCGTGAAAAGCCATGTAATTCCTCTCTAGTCCTACTTAACAGCCCAAGATTGCGGAGCTCATTCCAGATGTTTTTATCGCCATCCAAGGTCTCATCGCAGCGAGCCATTGAAACTCAGTCCACAGGCGATTGTCACGCGTACGACGAAACCGATGTCTAACAGCATCACGTCGATTATACAGTTCTTGATGCTCGACGTTGATCCATGGCGAGAGACCCTTCCTCTCTGGTTTAAACTGCTTTAAGGGGGCAAGTTCATCAATAGCAGCTGCGACATTTCGGCTGAGAGATTCAAGCTTCTTGTCTAATGTCTCAGTAGGACAGAGGACAGTTGACCAGTCAAGTGTCTCAAGGAGAGAAAGAAGCTCACCCTGCCTAACAGATTTAAAATCTCTGAAATAAAAGGAGCTCAAAGTAGGAGGTGACGACCTAGGAGCAGGGATGGTTAGGACAATGATGTTGTGCCTGCTCGGAAAGGTCGCCATCAAGTTATTCCTATCCAGAACTGTCTCACCCTCATCAACAAACATCACATCAATCCAGGTGTGAGAATCCGCAAAATGGTGAGCCGGGCCATGATCAACAAGCTGAAGATTCAGCTCACAAGATAGATCTCTGATTAAATTATTATTATGCGATGATCATAGTCAACCGCATCTAGTCTTAAGTTATCGAGAAGGTCTGAATTCTCAGTGAAAGAGATACCCGGTGGTTTGTAAATTACAGCAACAAAAACAGGGGGTAACTGGCCCCTCTGTACTGTACACATGAGACATTCAGGAATTCCCGGTTTACCAACATCTGTTATTGTTGAGGATGAACACAACAGCGTAGCCTTGTAACTATTATGGATATAAAGAGCTACTCCACCCCCTGGGTATTCCTATCCTGTCGAAGAACCGAGTATCCATCAACCTGCGCAAACACATCATCAACATTTAGCCCGAAACGCGATTCAGCCATACCAAGCAAGTGATAGAAGGGACGAGCACCTACAATGAATTGGCGAAACATTTCGATATCGGACGGTAGCGCCCGCACTATAAGCCGAGGTATCCAAGCTCCTGAGTAATACGAATACTTGGGAGACATCAGTACAACAAACACCTATGTCCTCTGTAGTGCCACCATGATCCGAGCTGGATCTGTCCTCACTGCACTTTGATGCTGTGATATCAACAATCTTTTCAATTTTTTGCATTAAGTTATTTAATTGTTCCTTGAGCACTCTATTTTCCTGAAGCAAGAGCAGGCGATCATTATGCAAACCGTCAACCTTAGTATTTTGCTCGATTATTATTTTTTCAAGTGACGACACTTTATCTACTAGAGTGTCAATAATACACGATTTCTGAACCGCTGGGGCCGGTTCCTGATTAGCAGTACTAAGTTTTCTCTCCACAAGAGATCTAAGATCCCATTGCCGTCTCAAGTAGACCAAATTGTGATGTAAACAGATCCAGCATGGTCGGTGGCAAAATGCAAAAACGTAGCGCGCTTAATTCTATCAACGAATCTCCGGCTACCTGTTTCTTCTATCGCAGTTAGGTTTCTTGGAGGTAACAGCTGGCGTTGAGGCTGTAAGATTGTCCTTAAGGGATACCTCAGCCTTTGTAACATCATTGTTCATATTATCGATGTTATTAACAGTGCTGTTAATGTTTATACTGCTGGAGTTGCAATTGATAACAGCGTTATTATCAACTTCATTATTATTATTACAACTGTTATTACTATTATTATTACTTTTAAAAGACATAGAAGACATAAAAGACATAAAAGACATAACTCCGCTACGCCGGTCCCAAGCCCGGAACTCAAATGGGTAGCTCCCATGGGAGGAGGAGGAGGGGGCACACTGAACAAACAAGCACTACACACACCACACTGACACAAAGAACTCGAGTCAACCCGTGAATCGGAGTGAGGGGAGTGCCTGACCTGGCTTGCCAGACCAAACGAATGGAGGAAGGCTAGACGGGTGGACCTTGGTATACATTCTGCTAAGGTCTGCTACCCTGATAACGCTGCACGCACCAGTGCTTGATGGAGAGCTGCACCGAGGGAGCCGATTGTAGAACGACGAGAGGGATCCTGTGAACGGATTGGCATCTCTGATGGTGCCACATGGGAATACTGGGCGCGGAACGGTGCAATCTATCTCCAATCTGCCCCGGTCCCTGTCGACAGAGGTGGAAGTCGCGCTTGTATGGCAAAGGGCGAGGAGAACACCTGGCCCTGAGCCTGCTCGCTAGACCAAGCGGATGGAGAAAGGCTCGACGGGTGGACCTCAACTACTAAGGTCTACTACCCTGATAAAGCCGTACGCACTAGACGACTACAAATCGGCTGCATTGGAGCAGCTTTCTCTCTGGCGGAAGGATGAGAACGATCCTATAAACGGCTCATAGTCTCTGATGGTGCCATATGGGGATACCGGGCGAGACGCATCTCAATACCGGGTCCCAGTCGACAGGAGTGAAAGTCGGGTGAGCGTGGCGAAGGCGGACACTCTCATGCTCCATATCGCTGGGGGCACCAGAGAGACGCTACACCATTTAACACTCACGAAACGAAAGCACTTACAGACATCACACCACACGGTTGTAGGTGGAGCCCGTTCTTAACGTGCCTAAATAACTAAGGTCGGGTTCCCACCTGGCAGCGGTGGGGGGTCCAGTGTAGTCTCCTAGATAACTCATGCTGGATTCTCGCGTTGCCCTGAGGTTGGTCACGGAGTGCGTAGGGGCTGACCTCAGAAGTGTAGCATATTCTAGGTATACTGCACTGTTAACACACAAAACTCGCACCGCTACGGGGAACACCCTTCCGCCGAGCGACTAGCGTCATTTGACGTAGCGGAGTTATGAGCGGGTTAAAATTCTTTATGGATACCTGGAAAAATGGGCGTTCCTGCCAAGCAGCGCCCACCCACGCCGCTGCGTAGGTGATCCGGGGAAGCTGTCTCTGGCCGGTGAGGTTAGTAGCCGAATCGAGTAGGCGAATTGCCTTATCGGGAGGGTCAGCCAAGTGGTGAAGGAAGGGAGTGACGTCCCAACCGACACCCACATCCAACGCACCCATGTTGCAAGGCGGAAGGCCCCGTATGCGCCCTCGACCCGCGCGTACCCGGCTCGAGGTGGAACTATAGGGCGTTCGACTCCGAATGGGGTAAATAATTAATAATGAAGGGTTCGTCAATGTTGTCAACGGTTATGTCAGTAACGTCAACTGCGTCAACTATGTCAACATTGTCGAGCATGTCAGAGTCGCAAGGCACTCAGGGAGCAAAACCTGGGTCAGGCAACGCCACTGATATGGAGTTTGCCGTTCTGCGACAAGAACTGTCCATGACAGAGGCGAAGTGCTCCACCATCTTTAAGAGCATCAAGACCCTGATCGCCGAGGCCAGGAGAACCCTTGCAGAAAAAGTGAAGGTGGCCCACACAAGGACACCTTTGACACCTCAGGTAATGAAGCCGGGGAAACGGCCAAGCTCCGTTTCTCCCACTGACAGCCCAACCAGGAGAGTGTCAAAAAAAAAGAAGAAGCAACGAAACGGAAGGAAGACACGACGTCGGCTCCAACTGATCCACTCAAAGAAGAGTGGAAAAAGGTGGAGAAGAAGAAGAAGAAAAAGAAGAAAAAAAAGAAGAGCGAAGACGTCAAACCCTCCTCGAAAGAGGAGAAGAATAGGACGGCCCCAAAACCAGAAGCCAAGGTCAAAAGAAGACTTATGACCGAGGCCATCGTCCTAAAGCCATCGGACGGGAAGACCTACGCAGAGATTCTGGGCGGAATCAAAGCAAAGGTTAACGCGTCTGACCATGCGGCGGAAATCAAAAGCATCCGCTGCACCAGGACGGGGGACGTCCTAATAGAGCTGAAAAGCACTGGAGAGAGCAACAACAGGCTCGCTACCGCTCTAAAGGGCCCCGTAGGAGAAGCGGCAAGCCTATGCTCAATGATCCCCAGAGTCAAGATGGAGTTCAGAGACATAAACTGCTGCGCAACGATCCAAGAGGTCAGCGCAGCGGTCACGGCGCTGACATCACAGGTGCCCTTCAGCGTGAGGCTGACTGAGCCCAATAGGGCCGAGCAGCGAATGGCTATCGTCACCGTTACGGAGGTCGAGGCCAGGAAGCTGCTCGAGTCAGCCCGTATTAAAATCGGTTGGGTGAACTGCAGAGTTCGACGACGACAAGTTGTCGAGCGCTGTTACAGGTGCCTGGGTTTCAGGCACCTGAGTTCGACCTGCAAAGGCCCCGACCGCAGCACGTGCTGCTATCGGTGCGGAGGACAGCAGCACAAAGCTGCTGATTGCGGGCCGATGCCAAGTACTACCTCTGCGCCGATGCAGGAGGATCTGGCGACGCATTAAAGCATAACGCCGCATCAAATGAGTGCAGGGCTTTTCGGGAAGCTCTGAAGAGAACCCACCGAAATGGCGAAGGTTCTCCAGGCAAACCTACGGAGAAGCAGGACGGCTCAAGACCTGCTCACCCAGATCTGTCTCGAGTGGGGCGAACCTCATCCGGACTCCAAGGGAAGACGAGTCATGGACATGGTGTCCAGACTGGGACTGGTGGTACTTAACACCGGCTCCACGTCAACCTTCAGGAGACCCGGATGCAGGGAGACCTTCATCGACGTTTCGTTCGCTTCAGAAAGCTTGGCCGCACACGTGCGGGACTGGCAGGTTATCGAAGACTATACAGCCAGCGATCACCAGTTCATCACGTTCCGCGTACGTGGGAACGAGCCAGTCGAGGAGGCTCCACGGAGCCACACTCGCAGGTGGAACTTCGAGAAGATGGACACCGAGAAGCTATCTTCGGCCCTAGAACGTGGTCAGCGAACTTCGGTTGAGATACCAGACGGGGTTAGCGTCACCGAGCGGGCTGACCTGGTGATGAGCGCGATCATGCGCCTGATCCAGCGAGCCTGCAAAGAGGCGGTACCTATCAACAAGGTCGCAAGCGGGAGACGTCCTGCATATTGATGGACGAACGAGATAGCGGAACTGCGTCGGACGTGCCGTTTGATTGGTCTCTTCGCTGTTTCGCTAGATCGTGCTGGTATATTTGAGTAGCTGTCTTTGAGTCGCGTTCTAATTTCGCGTCCTCTTACAATATATTTCGCTTTTCGAATCGCTTGACTAAAACCGCGGCGCTTAAAACAATTCAGTGGCATTTTTTGCGCTATCTGGAATGTCCGATTTGAAATTGCTTTTGTATATCTTGTAAAGGTGGCGTAGTACTCGGAGGACCAATAACTCGATAGGGCGCTCAAGGAACGGCCCGTGCATCGTAAGCGTCGTACGCTGATGGCCGAGTCCTGGTCGAGTTGGACAATGCTAGCATTCGAAGCAGCTAAATCGGCGCTGCCGTTTATCCGCAGAGCGCCCTCCTTGTGACAACATCCTTGTGGCAGCTATATCCCTCCTGAGGACAGTAGGGTCAAGGGCAGAGAGTACTGAGTAGGCGAGTACATGAAGAGAGCTCTCCTGGGTGTAATGCAGCCCAGTTATCACGACAACGTTGTTGTTCGATGCCTCCTGCCGATGTTTGATGGCCTCAAGCTCCCTACGAAGACTGGCGATCTCAGAAGGAACTATGGCAGCAGGGGAAGGTTGATCGTCGGTACTGTTGCTGCTGTGTGCGGGCTGTGGGTTGAGGCGGTCTGATGTTAGCTCCTGAACCTGCACCTTCAGCTCTCAGATGGATGTCACGTCAGTTGTCATACGAGACTGTAGCTGGGGTAGGACATCAAGAGCCTTGAGGCGCTGGTCTATGGGGTCTAGCCTAGCCTCCAGCCGGGAGATCCTCTCTGAGGTGTCTCGCTGCGCCTCCACCGCTTCATTCTGCTTAGCGCGGATGTCCGCCAGTGCAGCAAGACTATTCTAAAGAGTGCACTCCATGGTAGTCAGCGGTGCTGATGCTGCGGTGACTGCTGGACGCGCAGGAGATTGGCTGCGCGATGGATTAGTGGATGGTGGTGCAGACTGGATCTTCTTCTTGCTGTTGTTGTTAACGGCTTTTGATGACATATTACTGCCGTTGATAGAAGGCTCCAGCCGCATTCTTATGTGAGCATCTGCGCAGGCAGAACAGAGAGAGGGAGAGGGGAGGGGAGGGAGATATATATATATATATATATATATATATATATAGAGAGAGAGAGAGAGAGAGAGAGAGAGAGAGATACATAACGTGTCAACTCGTTATAATATATTTGCGTGGGATAGTTCGTATACGTTTCCGAGAGTCATCTACACAAAGTCTGTGTAGTGTGTGGATTTCTCGAATATATTGCGTAAAGATAGAGAAAAACACTTGTACGAGGGTCCCTGTCTATATCTGCATGAGGATCACAGCACACCTGTTTATTCTGATTTTTTCTTTGTCGGAAAATATAACCACAACTTTAAGAGCAGTCGGCGTATCGCTTTTACAACAGAGTGCGAAGATGTAAGATATATCTCCGGTGAATGCTTACCCTTGCGCGTAGTTGGTTTACAAGCCCACACACCCGAAACTCCGGTGAGTTGAGTGATCATAACTTTGAGAGCAGTCGACGTATCGCTCTCACATTACAAAATCTTAACGGCGAAGATGTGAGATAATATCTCAGATGCATACATTTTCTTGTACTTTTTCGGTCCTCGTGTATTTTCATCTCTTTTCAGGAATAAGGGAGAGAGGTGGGTGTCTTCTTTCTCATCTTAAAAAAAGCAATAGAATTTTCAAACGATTCAGATAAAACACGTGAGTTGTGGTGGGAACTATTTCTCTCTTCGCCACGTCGGATACTAAAACACTTCGAGAGGAGAAGGGAGTGTTTTCGTATGCGAGAGAGAGAGAGAGAGAGAGAGAGAGAGAGAGAGAGAGAGAGAGAGAGACATTGAGAGGAGAGAGGGTGTTTTGGTATGCCTATAGCCTATCTATTGATATAATGTAATATTTTATCAAATACTATTTTGTCTTCTGGTTATTAACGAAATATTTAATTGTAATGATGGATTAATTGATTTGAATTCATGCAATATTTATAATCGTTTCTTTTAATAAATTTAATTTTTCTAATTGATCGGTATGCTGACCAATAACAGAAGACGGCCACTAGTTCGATTACTCTTCATAGATAACGCATCACCCATAAATGTTTTCAAAAATGTGAGCCTATTACCTGCACCATACCCCAGAAAGGTACAGGTATTAGAATAGAATGATCAACTTTAATTGCAATTTGCAGGCACCTGATGGTATATAGAGCCTTACAGATACATTTATGCACCTTTATCGATTGCATGAATTGCATGAAATTTGGACATGATAATTAATACAATATTTTTTACTTATTCGAACATTTATTAAAATGCACGTGTAAACTCCCAGGATTCTCGTAACTATATATATATATTGTAACGCCACACTTTGTGTGTGTTACATAGCAGAGCAGGATGCGATGGTGCAATCACCAGTCCTGCTCATGCTGAGATAGAAAACCTAACTAGCGAACAGAGTGCATAGATTGAGGAAAGGCTCTATGCAGCCAATGCGTCACAACCCCCCCAACACCTAACCCCTCACATGCTAAATCCTACCTAACTAAAATATATCTACCTAAGCTACCCTATCCCCTCACATGCTACCCTACGCTCTACCCATATCCCCCTTATACCATCCTTCTTCAATGCCCTGGCAGGCGTTGAGGTGTTGGGAGGCCAGTCACAATCCAACCTAGTCCCCTGTAAATAGAAAAAGATATTAGTAACTCATTAGAAGAGAGAGAAATAGTTAGTGCAGTGTTACCTCGACTCCTAGGCAGCTCCTGCAAAGAAGAGAACATTAGTACAGGATCACTACGATGAACATATGAATTAAACGTACCTGCTATCGCTCAAGGAGTCACCACCGAAGTATGTTGCTTCACTGGACGTCCTGAGAGGAGAAGAGAACAGCATGCACCAGACATCCTAGAAGCAGAATAGTCACTACACAGAAACTGTCAGAGGCGTACAGTCAACATACATAGGTATCATAACCTATGTATGCACTTATCAGATCACAAGTTCCACCAGCATCCTTGCACACTGTGTCCAGGAACGTCGAGAAGCAGATGGGACGGCCAACTCACGGCACTCGCAACAGGAACAGCTGACTGGTCGTATTTCCACTGCACCAGGAGGAAGCCGCACCGGTACCCGCGCACCGCACTACATGTTGTAGGTCATGCTGTAGCAGCATGCCCGCTCTCGTTGGCTCTCTCTCACTCCCATACCTACAGTCCCTTCCCCGTCACGTGACTGGCGAAGACGTATTTAAAACTACAAAAGTTTTAAAAAGGCAAGCTTTATTCATCTACAGTAATTCACATGGTAAAGATATCGAGGGCATCAATAAGAATATAAAATTAATAATATTTTCTTTTCTCAAACAGTATCTTGTTAGCTGGGTTGGCTACCCGCGACAAGTTCAATTCGTGGATACCCGCTGTGGATTTAAACAATATTTAGACAATGTATCAAATGGAGTTTACCATAGTTTAACCTAGCAACAGTAGCGCAAAATACTTTCCGAAGAACAAAACTACAAATTTCTTGGCTCGGCTACACAAAGAAATCGAGCTTTATAGGATGGCTTGTAGTAATATCAGAAATACACGTTCCCTGTACGACAGTCCATCTGCGAGGAGAAGATGGTATTCTCAAGTTTGTCGACAATGACAAACCACAGTACTTTCAGCACGGTACCTACCTGACAGTGCAGGATCTTGTAGATACAATCAACTATGCTTTAACCGCAGGTGGTAACAATACACTATGTATGAAATTATTTTGAAATGAAACAGAAGATTTTGTATGTGTAGGCTATCATGCTAAAATAATGTAAAACTATGTAAAGCTTAATCTGTCATCAGCTGCACACCGTATATTCGCCTTCAAGTTTGGTTTAGATCCTTCAGACGTTCACGAGTAAGTAGGCAATTATCAAATAGATCTAGTAGGCACGCAACCTACAAGTTTCGCAAGGGGCGCACCAGATCAACTATTTGTCTACTCTAACGTGTGAACCTAGCATCGTCGATGACACGCAAGCACCGCCTTTACGCATAGTTACTATTGAGGCCAAAAACTCAAATTTTATTTTGGCACTAATATAGTAAAAATTTTGCCCTTGTTCATTACCTGCCTATACTCGTTAATACATTTCAATTAATCGACAGAGATATATCCTCTTATTTGGAAAGGGTGTCTAAAGAATTCCGTGTCAAAGTGCTGGATATCAATGTCGAAGTCGGTTTGGCGACTATTACGGGTTTATTTTTCGAGATAAAATTAATTTTATTGGCGAAGTAACTCGGTGTATTAGTGCGCAGGATTACTGCCAGAATTTAGAACGTAAGAAAATAGCGTCTCAAGTATACGGCAGAATTTTGAGCTTCTATTTGTTTACGATTTACATAAATTTCTACGCCCGTAGCAAAGCAAATCGCAGCATTCTTACACCGGCCCTTAGATAGGCCAAGATCGGCTTTAGATTGGCCCAGTAGTCGAAGTGTGGATATACCAAGGATTTGATAAGGCACAGTCGTGTCGTGGCGGGCAAGAAATCTTGATATTTACGAAGTCGAGATAGAGAGGCAAAACTATCATAGCCATCGAAAACGATGTGGGAAAGAGTAAGTACCGGTAGTTGACTAATGTAATCCACCCAAGTAGTATGGGCCTCGCTATCGGCCAGACAAACATTATCCCCTCCACTGCACCAGAATGGTATGGGGCAAGTTCATCTGGCGCCATAACGAGGCGGTTTGGCGGGGAGACCCAGTGATGGGAGGGAGACATAGTAGTGGGGGAAGCCGGAGTGGTGGGGGAAGTCGGAGTGATGGGCGCTGGATGGTGGGAAATACCGAGCGAGGGAGAGAGAGTGAGAGAGAGAGAGAGAGAGAGAGAGAGAGAGAGAGAGAAAGAGATCGAGTTTGATACAACTAATTGACGTGATACATGAAGAAATACTCTGCTCAATAGATAAAATTGACGGAATAATATCGTACGTAGACAAAAAAGTTCCCCGTAACCAATTCACGTCGTTTACAATCCCAGAAATGTATAGATACACCACAGAAGGGTTTCATATGTATCTTAGTAATTTTTACGAAGATTACGAAAACAATTATGAATATCTGTACTACTTTTTAATTGAAGAAACCGACGAAAAATAAAAAATTGTGAAATCTTCAATGAGGCACAAAAAGAAATATTAAAAAGTTTATTATGAAAAAGAAAAGAGGTATTTGAGAAAAAATCCGGTTTATGAACAACCTATAAGCGTGAATTGATAATTTACGACAATACACCTTGATTTGATAGGCCTCAACCAATAGCAATAGCTGGCAGACAAGACGCACTAAATGAATTTGATAGTATGTTGAAATTGACTATTATAAAAAGTTCAAATAGTGTCTATAGAAACTCGATACAGAGAGAGTGAGAGAGAGAGAGAAAGAGAGAAATAGAGAAATTTTAGATTTAGATAATTTTATTGCTGTACATTTTGTTTTACAAAAAAAAACATTAACAGTAATACAATAAGAAAGTACATTAAATTTGTATAGATGATATATAGATAATACGATAATTGGTATGATTTATAGATACTACGAGTGAATGAAAGAATGAATGATGAGTTTGTGAGATGAAAGTGATTGTATAGTGCTTAAGAGTTTTCTAAATTAATAAAGTATGGCTTTGCCTTACGTTTGAAAGATTATAGCGATCTATTGTCGCGAAGATGAGAGGGCAATGAATTCCCAAGATATGATGCGCTTATATGGAATGAATTCCTCAGCATCTCTGTGACGAAAGTGGGGATGCCCAGAGGGGTCACCTCACCCTTTACGGGGCGCAGTGCGATGTGGAAGTCAAAAAAGGCCATGATACAAGATGGAGTAGCGGTGTTAAAAAGTTTTCTAAGGAAACAGGCCATGAAGTACTTCCTACATCCGGCGGTGGTGAGCCATTGCAACTCACGCCTGTAGCGGATGACCTGTTCATCCCTTCTTACACCATAGATGTAACGAATTCCCGTGTTCACCAGTATCTGTAGCTTAATCTCCAGTTCTTCCGTCAGGTCACAGTAAACTAATGAGCAATAGTCAATGATGGGGAACAATAGGGCTTGCACGAGATGTTTGCGCAGCTCGAAACCGGTGCTCTTTCTAAAGAAGTATAGTCTATATACATCGGCGAGTGTGCACGCTTACACAGTTGTGTAACGTGTTCCTTCCAAGTGGTTTAGATTCAAGTCAACTCCAAGTTTTAGAGTCAAGCACCAGTCCCAGACTACGCACAGATGACTGATATTCAACCCTGGCTTCTCCTATGTTAATGTAGGTATTGGCTGTAGAAGGTAAAGCATTTATGATGATTCTGCGCAGCCCAGCCCATGATCTTCTCGTGGATAGCACTCATCCTCACGGAACAGGAATCGAGCTCCTCAAGGTGGGATTGGCTGTTAATTTGCAAGCCATCCGCATTAATGAGATGAGATACGTTGATGTCTAGACAGAGGCTGATATAATTGATGTATAACGCGAACAACAGTGGGCCTAGTACAGACTCCTGTGGTACTCCCATGTTTAACCGTTGAAAGGTGGAGAGTTCATTACTGTCACCAATGACAGCCTGCATTCTACCAGTGAGGTAGGAAGCGAACCAACGGATAACCTGCTTAGAGAAACCGAAAGAGGTTAACTTTCTGAGTATCCTGACGTGACACACAGTATTAAACGCCTTACTAAAGTCCAAGAGAAGTAACAGTGTTACCTTCTTTTTGTTCATGCTAAGCCTGACATCATCAGTCAACCTGATCAAGCCGGACTGTGTCCTGTGGGCAGTGCGGGAATCAGTTTGTAGGACATCAAGGAAATGTCTTGATTCGAGATATTCAGAGGTTTGCCTGTGCACTAGCCACTGCAACGCCTTGGACAAGAAAGATAAGAGGGAGATCGGGTGATAGTCAGTTAGAGTTTTTCCAGTCCGAGGGGAAGCATGACTCGCTCAAGGATAGGTTGAAAATGCGACATAGAAATGGAGCGAGTATCGGCAGTGCTTTGTAAATGGCCATCTGTGGGATGACGTCACTGCCCCTAGTCGGGGATATTCAGACCCTCCAGGGTGTGCAGATATTCCTCTACGGCAGGAGCCAGCGGATTGTTGGAGATTCCGGAGAAGTGCGCGTTGAGGTCTTCGATGGAGAAGTGAGAGGGTGGTTTTCTTGGAGGTGGTAACTTCAAGTCTCTTAAGCTCTCACCAGATCTCGCCGACATCAGTCAAGGATGACAGGCGTGAGTGATAGTAGTTTCACTCAGCCTGGCATCCTCGACCTGTCTATGAGCATCGTCTCTCGCTAGTCTATAAAAATACAGATCCAGGGGAGACGTTATCTGCGAAACTGTCCGTAGAGTCTGTTCCGTTCTTTCAAGAGGTCACGAAGAGCCGTGGTAAACGACGGGTGACGTTTTGGTCCAGGAGTCACTGTACGTAATAGGGCGAGATGATTAATGGTGTTAGTCAAGTTGGTGTTGAGAGTGGTGATGCAAGCGCCAAGTCATAAGGTATCGAGCAATGACCAGTCACAGGCGCCGAGATAAACCCTTAGTCTTTCGGCACAGATTCCTTTGTAGTTTCGGTAAGTAAAGGTTTTAGGTTCGTATCCTCGTAGTATCTGTACGTCGAGAGTGGCCGTAATAAGGTCATATCCGTTAATGAAGGGTGTATCAGTTTTCCAGTATGATAGCAGGCGACCCTGCTCGTCGATTAAGCAGAGGTCAAGCCAGGTGTCTGATTCCGGTTTATGATGTGTAGCACCATAAGGAACCGACTGAAGGCAGTTCTCCTCGATGAAAGCCTTGATGAACTTAACATCTTTTAAACGGGAGAGTTGGTCTGCATTGAAGTCACACATGATTATCTTTGTGGAGTAGTTGTGCATGTGTGTGGTAAGTTTTTCGATAAAATCATTGCCTTGAATGAAAGGGGCATGAGGTGAACGATACACAACCCCAACAAAGATGGGTGAGAGACCTCTCGCAGAGATTTCACAGAGATGATACTCCGGCTTCCCTGGCTTGCCCGACCAGATACCGCCAGACGATGTCAGAACTGTGGCTGAGAGTGAATGACGAATGTAGAAGGCCACACCTCCACCATTTCTGATTCTGTCCCGTCTAAGAATTGTGTAGTTGTCGAGTAAGGGTATGGTTTTTACCTTGTTATCCACCCAGAGAGAGAGAGAGAGAGAGAGAGAGAGAGAGAGAGAGAGAGAGAGGGAAGAGAGAGAGAGAGAGAGAGAGAGAGAGAGAGAGGGAAGAGAGAGAGAGAACTTTCGCACGTAACGGTGCCGCGACAATGTGTTGTTAGCAGGCGGTAAAATCAGACTGACAACGTCAGGTTGCCATTTTATGCAACTGCAACCGCACTATTCGTGTGCAGGTGTGGTGGATGAAGGGAGACGATATGGTAGGAGAAGCGACGCTGTGTGGTGGGAAATACGATGTGATGATGATGGGGAAAGGGTTGGAAAATGTGTATTGTTGATACACATACGCTTTTATTTTGTGATTCTTTTATTTATTTATTTTTTCTATTAATAATAAGTGGATGCGGATAGAAGGTTAATAATGAATAAATAATTCAACATAAGTATATATTTTTATATTAATAAAATATTTTATTATATTATAATCAAAATTACGAAGCATTAACATATGTATTTAATTCTTGTAGAATTGCATCAGGATGGTTTGTTACTAGTTGGTAAAATACATCGACAACATCTTTACGTACAAAAGCCAATTGATTATTATTCATGGCTTTTGTACGTGTTACTACATTTGTTTGCACGATATCCACCCAAGTCTCGCCATGCACCGATTTTTACAAGGGGTACGGTATCGAGAGAAACACTTATAATAAGTTCCAAAATCTAGCTCGCAACACAACTAACACTAGCTGCTATACACCTTAAAAATTCTAGACACGTATCGATACACTTTACAATATATTCAGCCAAAGTGAGAAACGACATTTCTTTCATACAAACAGATGAGCGATAACGTTTCATAAATCGCGACCCAATGCGTTCCCGATTTAGTGTGATTATCCGTATTGATAACGAATGCTGCTGGCTTTGTCCAGACTTTGGGGATCTGATCGGCTGGAAACACACCGACACTATGCGAACGGATTCTTGTAGACAGACTCTTCAGAATCTGTAGACTGTTCATGTGAGCAGAATGTCTTGGACCAGAATGTCTTGAACGTTTTCAACTGTTTTTGTTTCTTTTCGAATTGAATATCAGCCTCACGCGTCAATAAATACGAGCCTAGTTTATAAGCTTGATTGAGAGCACAACGATAATTTTTATAGAATAATTTTACAGCGTGATGTATGCAGTAACAATTGTCCGTTAATGTATCAAAGGACGGACAATTTGGATCTCGCTCTAGATTAATAATTCGACGTGGTATAAATTTTTGCAGCACTGATAATTTATCACTACCTCTGACATAAATTTTTCGTGCACTTTTAAAAAGCTCTTTCAGAACTTTCTGCATATATTTCAGAGGTACCTCACCGTTCAGAAAGTCTAAACCGTGATGATATTGTGTCAGCCAATCGTTTTGTTGTCGTACATATTCACGCAGGCTTCCGAGGGTTGGTATTGATGACGATATCAATCAGTGTCCACTAAAATCACCATTAGTAGCTACCACAGCAACTTCTTTTGATATATTACATATTAAATTTTCTGCATTTCACGACCAACAAATTCTTTGCCCTTATCTGTCTGGAGACAAATAGGTTTTCGAAAACCGCTTCTTGCTAACACACGTAGAAAACCCTCAGCAACATTTTTCGAACTTTTATCCTTAATTGCTTCTAACCAGGCAAATTTACTCACAACATCGATGACAGTTAGAACATAAGCCATTAGACATAAATTGTAAGCATCTTACGTCTGAAGCCATTTTTCAAGAGTTTCGCCATCAATTTTTTTTTTGTTTTTTTCACCTTTTGCTTTAATTTTTTTTTTTTATTTCGATTATTGGGTTGTAACTTTTTATTACATACAGTTTGAAAAAGTTTCTCGATTTCCGCATACGCTGCCGAATGAGAAATGAAAAATAGATTTCTTCAAATCTCCTGACAGTACTGTCCATTGTTTACTGCTGCGACTACGCTTTTTTCTCCTTCTCACTGTGCTTCTTCGCCTTTTACTTGCTCTCTTCTTTGTTGTTGTTTTTTCCCTTATTCTGTTCCTTATTTAACTTTAGTTCTTTTTCTATACGCGAAAAAAATTTCTCAAATGTAATCTTGCTCACCATACTCACCAAACACCATACAGCATGCTGCCACCATATCTAGCGTTCTCTCATCTGCAGCCGTCTCATCAGCGAGCATACGCGAGAATGCAAACTACGTCAAGACTCGATCAGCCTCACGTCGATTACCCTGTTTATTGCTATAAGCTATATCGCGTTGACGACAGGTCTCGTCCAACAGGTTGATACCAACTTCTCCACGCGCTATACGTTCTGCTAGTTTTGTTCCTGGGATACAGAATCTGTAGCCAGGCTCATGCATTTCAACAGGTAGCAAATCGATCAATTCATCCAGAGCACTATTTTTTACGCTCACATCATGATTACCACTACTATTTTGGTCTTTTGTCGGGAGTGAACCGACCGGTTATCCATTGCCATCTTACTAATTCGGAACTTTCTGCACTCTTTTTTCTTTTTCTGTTTTTGCACTCAACGATAACGCAGATTTATCACTCAGGGCAACATTCAGGGCATATTCACAAATATGACGAACGAATGTTTGTTTACCGGAAGACAGCATTATTGTTATAGAGAGGCAATTGGGACCAAATTTGAAGAATCACCAACCTTTAGTTTTTTATTTCGCGACATGTAGACATAGTTTAATTTGTCGTCCGGGAAAATACACGTACGGTATATACAGCTGTCCGGTGTATTCTGCTACAAGTCCAGTAGTAGGTATCCGTACGGTCTCGAGGTGGCGTCCCAGTAAGCCTCGTAAAAATTTCGGCTCCTCGGGGGACAATTGACGCGAAAGATGTTGTATATGCGATCTGTCACGTAGATTTGTAAATACCACGATGTATTGAGCGTTCAGAGAAGTGTCACGTTAACCCTTACCCTAATGAAAGACGTTCTGTGTGATGAAAATCACTGACAATGAGTGATGATGAGAGGCTTTTCAGAAAATATCCACTATGCTTCCACTCGATGTGGATTCTCGCATCAATCGCCGGAGATGGAGTAGAATCTTTTTGACAAACACAGTCTTACCACAAACTGTTGGCCCACATCGCATAGACGTAAACGGATGTTTCCATCACGTATCCATAACTATGACTAATGGGAAAAAATAAGAAACTGTAATTTAAGATTTAGAAAATGTTATATAACGCCATCTATAATTTTAATTTTGATTTAAATTTTACTATTTTGTTTAAATGAAAGAACGTATTAGGGAAGGATATGTGAGAAAGGTGAATACATTTTTAACAGATACAAGTATTTCATGTAGAAATTAAATATTTTTTATTATTATGAATTCAATGACATTTGCTTAAATTCTTCTACGAGTACATTATCAATGATATTACTAATTCTAAATATTCTCAGTTTAAAACGTTCTCTATCACGAGCTGCCTGTTCCCATTCGCCGTGTCGTGCATATCTATATGCATATAGCCATGTATGCATCAGTTGTGCTCTTGGTAGATGCTCGTCAAAATGTACTCTTCTTTTTTATCTTCTTCTTCTTCCTTGATCGCCCATCTTTCGTTTTTTTTACGTTGTCGTGAACTCTAGACCGTTGTTGCCTTTGTAATCCAAAAATAATTGTAGTTTATTGGCTTATTGACATAAATTGTCAAACAGTTTGGTATCCTTGTCTAGCGCAGCGGATACTCAAGATGGTAGAAAAACTTGGCATTCCTCGTCAAGGACAGCCATGATTTTCGAACCGAAACGTGTCTTGACAGGCTTCAGTGACGTCGCCGTGTAATGTCTATCAATTTCCAACTCGGCAATTTTCTTTGTTGGCAGGAATCTACCAGCAGCAATCTTATTCAGTCCTTCCAAATTCATTATTATTGTTATTATTCTCTCTCTCTCTC